>PVHP010000753.1:0-128667 GCA_004024765.1 Zapus hudsonius
CACCCATTGTGGTTACCTTAAAACCCACCGCAGTGCCAATATCAATTAAGCAATATCCAATGACTGCAGAGGCTAAAGAAGGAATAAAAGCACACATAAGAAGGCTTCTGGATCTTGGCATCCTACAACCTTGCCATTCACCCTGGAATACTCCATTGTTACCAGTGAAGAAGCCAGGGACAGGGGATTATAGGCCAGTCCAGGATTTAAGGGAAGTAAATAAAAGAGTCAAGGAAATACATCCGACTCTGCCTAACCCCTACAACCTTCTCAGTACACTGCCCCCAACTCATACCTGGTACACCATCTTAGACTTAAAGGATGCCTTCTTCTGTTTAAAACTGAGCCCCATAAGTCAGCCCTACTTCACTTTCGAATGGAAGCACCCTGAACAGGGGCTATCAGGACAGCTGACTTGGACCCAACTACCCCAAGGGTTCGAAAACAGTCCCACACTGTTTGATGAGGCTCTACACCAGGATCTAGCCCCTTTCAGACAAGGCCATCCCCATCTGATTCTGTTGCAGTATGTGAATGATCTGCTACTAGCCATGCCAGATCGGGAGACTTGCCTTGAAGGCACCAAAGAACTACTCAGGACACTAGGTGCCCTAGGATATAGAGCCTCTGCGAAAAAGGCTCAAATATGCAAAACATAAGTCTCTTATCTGGGATATATTCTGAGAGATGGGCAGAGGTGACTGACAGAGGAAAGAAAACAAGCTATATCCCAGATTCCAGCTCCCGAAAATCCCAAACAGGTCAGAGAATTCTAGGGGACAGCAGGATTTTGTAGACTATGGATTCCTGGGTTTGCAGAAATGGCCGCTCGCTGCCCTGTACCCTCTAACCAAACAGAATGTGGCCTTCACCTGGGGAGAAGAACAACAGCAAGCCTTCTCCAATATAAAGAGTGTCCTCCTAAGTGCTCCCGCTTTAGGGCTACCTGACGTCACTAAGCCCTTTGAACTTTTCATAGATGAAAAAGGGGGCATCGCTAAAGAAGTGCTGACCCAGAAGTTGGGACCCTGGAAAAGGCCCATTGCCTATTTATCAAAAAAATTTGACAACGTGGCGGCCATACCTCCATATGGTAGCAGCCATTGCTACTCTGGTAAAGGACTCCCACAAACTGACTCTCGGGCAGCCACTGACCATAATAATGCCTCACACTGTCGAAACTATAATCAGACAGCCACCCAATAGGTGGATGTCCAACGCCCGAATGACACATTACCAATCTTTGTTCCTAAACAAGGACCATATTCAATTTGGACCGGCCACCGCCCTAAACCCAGCTACGTTTCTCCCTGACACCAGTCAGGGGACAGGTATGGCCCCTCTCCATGATTGCCAACAGATCCTGTCTGAAGTGCATGGAACCCGCTCGGACCTTTCAGATGTGCCGCTGACCCATGCACAGATCTGGTTCACCGATGGGAGCAGCTACTTCCTAGAGGGAGAATGTAAGGCCAGGGCAGCAGTGGTAGATGGACAGTCTGTCATTTGGGCTAGTGCCTTGCCTCCTGGAACCTCGGGCCAGAAGGCCAAGATTACTGCCTTAAGTGAAGCCTTAAAGAGGGCAAAGGATAAAAGAATTAATATCTACACTGATAGTAGGTATGCCTTTGCCACTGCTCATGTTCACAGAGAAATGTATTGGAGAAGAGGACTCTTAACCTCAGAGGGAAAACAAATTAAATATAAGGAGGAAATATTAAACCTCCTCCAAGCCCTACTGCTACCCAAAAAGGTCAGCATCATTCATTGCCCAGGTCACCAAAAAGGGGACTCCCCAGTGGCAAAAGAAAATCGCTTGGCAGATGAGACAGCACGCCAAGTTGCACTGGGCTCAGCTCAAATGGCTATAGCGGTCGAACTCCCTTTAATTGGCCGGAGACCAGAATGGCCATATCAAGACCATGACCTAGAAATAATACAGAAGCTGGGGGCTGATTTTGACAAGGAATCAAATACCTGGAAGTATCAAGAAAAGACTGTGTTGCCGCAAGTCATGGCTAAAATCCTCATTTCTGACCTGCACAAACTAACACATCTCAGCCACAAAAAGATGAGCCAACTGTTAAATAAAGAGGAAGACTTCTATTATATTCCAGGAAGGGAACAACTGCTAAAATTAATAACTGATCGTTGTCAGGTTTGTGAGCAGGTGAACGCTCAGCATCTTAAGCTGCCTACTGGACATAGGCAAAGAGGACAAAGACCAGGAGAATATTGGGAAATTGACTTCACAGAGGTAAAACGTGGACTATATAATAACAGATTTCTGTTAGTCTTTATTGATACTTTCTTAGGGTGGACAGAAGCATTCCCCACTAGAAGAGAGACTGCAGCCACAGTAACCAAGAAATTATTAGAAGAAATCTTCCCCAGGTATGGAATGCCAAAGTATGTAGGTACAGATAATGGGCCTCCATTCGTCTCTCAGGTAAGTCACAGAGTGGCCATGCTGTTGGGGATAAATTGGAAACTACATTGTGCATATAGACCCCAGAGTTCAGGACAGGTAGAAAGAATGAACAGAACAATTAAAGAGGCTTTGACTAAATTAATGCTGGAGACTGGCACTAGAGACTGGGTCCAATTATTACCCCTGGCCTTATATAGGGCAAGAAATACCCCCGGTCCACATGGTCTAACTCCTTTTGAAATCCTGTATGGATGCCCACCTCCTGCTATAACTTTTTTTTACTCTCACATTTCATCCCATGCCCCTACCCCTTCTCTGCAGGCTCATTTGAAAGTCTTACAGTTGGTGCAGAAGGAAATCTGGAAGCCTCTTGCAGCAGCTTATAAAGACACAGAGGAGTTCTCTCACCCACATCCCTTCCAGATTGGTGACTATGTGCTGGTTCACTGCCATAAGACTGGGAGCCTAGAACCTTGCTGGAAGGGACCCTACTTGGTACTTCTGACCACCCCAACTGCAGTGAAGGTAGATGGCATCGCATTGTGGATCCATGCATCCCACCTCAAATCGGCGCCTCCACCAGAACCAGAATGGAAGTTGGAAAAAACTAGGAACCCCCTCAAGCTGCGTGTTTATCGCCTTAAGCCTGGTACTTTGCATAATCCCGACTGACTCTGGACTGGGACCCCCACCAAGCAGACGAGAATTATATCTTTTTGGCCCACCATGTAGTTGTAGGGGGGGACACTGGAGCAACCCTCCCTTGAGCTACACCCACTCCGTAGACTATAATCATTTCATAGCATACCTCAGAGCCGAAGCTGATAATCACAGAGGAGGTTATAAGCCCCCACAATGGGTATGCACAGGTAAACCAAAGGTTAAAGCCCCGGATCCTGGAAAAATCACTCCAAATTGTTCTGCAGACTGCACGTACACCCCGGTGGTACATATATCTTGTTATGAAACTGCTACTATTTGTATGGGACAGAGAAATCAATTACATTATCAGGCAGTGTTGTCTAAGACAGATCCCCCTCAAGGTGAGGCTACTGTCAAAAGCCCAGGGTTGTTTGGCCACACCTCAACTAAATATCTCATGAGGCTGGCAGGATGCCCAGGACAGAAAGGAAAATCATCCTGTTGGCCAACTGAAGCCCCGACATGGATATCAGATGTGGGAGGACCAACTGATGCAATAAAACATCAGCATATAGAGGAGCGGATAAATCCACAATTGCCAAAACTAACACATCACCCTTTAGCCCTGCCAAAAGTGGAACCTTTAGACTTGGATGATCTAACTATGGACATCCTGGCAGCAACCCACCTCCTGATAAATCTTACTAACCCAATGTTAGCTGCTGACTGTTGGCTATGTATGAGCTTTGGAATGCCCTTCCCTACAGCTATACCATGGGAGAGTACTGCTAATAATCAGCCTAAGGGCACCTGTGAGCCCTCCCTTCCTCTCAGGGTTCAGCCTATAGGTTTTAATCACTCCCACTGTATAGAAGGAAAATCACAAAATACTACCGGGGAAATAGATGTAGGACAGATAACCTTTGTCTTCTGCATTAATATAACTACTTATGAATCTCCTACCCCTCCCTACTGCCCACCATTGGGAGCTGCCATAATATGTGGAAATAATATGGCATACGCCCAACTCCCTGCCAATTGGACAGGGATATGCATATTATCTTCACTGTTGCCTGATGTGGGAATAGTTCCTGGAGATGAGCCCATGCCAATCCCTAGCTTTGATACCCTAGTGGGGACAAAACATTAGAGGGCTGTAGGAATAATCCCTTTAATAGTAGGAATGAGTCTCACAACAGCAATAGGAATGGGGTCAGCTGGATTGGGAATTTCTTTACATCAATATCATAAATTATCTCAGCAGCTCATTAATGATGTCCAAGACCTCTCTAGTACAATCCAAGATCTCCAGGACCAGGTTGACTCACTAGCGGAGGTCATGCTGCAGAATAGAAGGGGATTAAATCTCCTGACCGCTGAAAAGGGGGGTATATGTTTAGCATTAAATGAAAAATGTTGCTTTTATGCTAACAAGTCAGGAATAGTAAGAGAAAAAATAAAAAATCTCCAGGAAGACTTAGAAAGAAGAAGAAAAGCGCTTCTAGACAATCCCCTATGGTCCAGCTTTCATGGACTACTACCCTATCTTTTGCCTCTAATAGGGCCGCTTATCATTCTCCTGCTTCTATTAACTGTCGGACCATGTATCTTAAATAGGCTCATTTCCTTTATTAGAAAAAGAATTTTGGTAGTACAAACCTTCGTGCTTACCCAGGGTTATCAGCAACTCAGAACTTCAGAGGCAATATTTGAAGATTCAAATAGGCCCATAAGACAAGGGGGGAATGAAGAATCCATTCTGTAAAGCTGACTCCGTTTTGTAAAGCTGACTCCACTTTTGCAAGATTGACCAAATATGGAAAAATACCCATGACTCACTCCCCCTCCCCTTCTGAAAAGGCCTTGGTCATAAATTCCAGGAAATGAGCAAAGACTCCACATAAGGTAACTTGTGGCTGTTCCTGGAATGTGGGCTGACCCTGGAATGAAATGTAAGATGCAAATTTCAGGCTCCAAGTAGGTAACCAATCAGGAGTGTACAGATCCCAACAAAGAGCCAATGAAAATGCATATCATCCTGTGGTCTGAGCTGTATTATAATTTTGTGGTTTTTGCCTATATATACCCTGAGCCTTTGTTCCTCAGGGCTCTCTGGCACTCATTGGTCCGGGGAGCCTCTCTGTGCAGCCAAAGAATAAAAATCCTCTTGCTTTTGCATCTGCTGGTGTGGTTGTTTGAGTCCTGGGGTATGCTCTCCCAAGAAAGGCCTTGGGGGTCTTTCACTTGCAAAGCCTGATAGCCTGGACTTAAATACCCAGTACCCACATAACCCAGATGCACAAAGTGATGAATGCATCTGGAGCTCATTTTCAGTGGCAGAAGGCTTTGGCTTGCCCATACTCCTACTGCCTCTTCCTCTCTGTCTTTCCATCAAAAATAAATAATAAACAAACAACAAACAAACAAATAAGCTGCTGGAGAGATGGCTGAGTAATTAAAGGTACTTTCTTATAAAGCCTGATAGCCCAGGTTTGATTCCCCAATATCCATGTAAAGTCAGACAAGATCCATAAAGTGGTGCATTGTGGTGCATTCATCTGGAGTTCATTTTTAGGGGTATTAGGCACTACAGCATCTATTCTCTCTCTCTCTCTCTCTCTCTCTCTCAAATAAACAGACTGATTTAAACGAGGATAAGTTATAGGAGAACTAGAGTAAGTTTTAGCAAAACTAGACATTGAGAAGCACTTTTCTTAGATGCTCAGAATTGGGCAAGGTCAGTCCTTGGATGGAGGGCTGTTTTTCCACAACCCCCACGGATTGTGTCTATTTTACAGAGCTGGACACTAAGGGTGTGAAAACTGAGTAAGCCTCTTAACGTCAAGTAGCTGGGGAACACCAGGATTGAAATGAAGTTGACATCATTCTGACACTGTGATCTTCTTTATACAAGATGCTTTTTGGGTGCATGAGATGAAGAGGAAAACCGGTGTGTCTGAACTTCTCTCAATAGCCAGAACCTCCTGGTAGGAAAGAAATATTTCCAAGTATAAGTAAAGTAATTGATATTCCTTCAGCATCTTTGGAAAGAAAGGTAATAAGATGCTCAGGTCTTGGAGAAATGGCATCCAAATTTATGCGCATGGAAGTCACACAGTGGAAGGGACATAAAAGGATCAAAGGATTTGACGATCAGGCAAACAGTATGGATTCCCACTCCCCACCTGGGAACAAATGCCTTCAGCCATGCATTCAGCCCTTTCTCAGATGCACAGACTTCCATGTGCCCAGCTGATCACTGGAAGACAGCTTCTTAGTTCCTTATAAATATTAGGACTTTTTTTTCCACACACAGCCCTGAATTTAGCAAAGACTACCCTCTAGGACTCTCCTATCCAGAAGTGGACAAAGAGCTTCTAGGAGCAGAGTCTGAGAGGTGGTGTAAAAGTTTAGGAGTGAGACCCCACACAAGGTTGCCAAGCTCCTCCTTAACCCCTCCCCAGTCAGAGCTTGCCTCTATTAAGCTTGCCTTGCCTCTTAATAGGTTCAAAAATGGATATTGTTAATTCTTGTTTCTTAAACGTGTATGTACTTTCTGATGCTTTTTTTCCCCCAAAGTCCACACCCCAGTACCCTAACAGCAGTTAGGGTTATTTCTTCAGAGAGGGGATTGTGAAGGGCAGATCTCTCTGCAGAGGCAGCCCCTCTCCTTGAGTGGGAGGTATCTAATTAGGGCTACAGGCTAGGTGCTAAAACTGATTGGTCCCCTCTGTGGAGGATACCCAGAGTGCCTTGACTTCATGCCCCTCTCCAGCAGGAAAAAGCCACAAAAGACTTCTAGCGCCCCAATTCCTCAACAGCAGTTGGGGTGTCCTCATGAGAGGGGGTAAATGAGGGGAAGTAGGAGATAGGACCCCCCATAGGTAGAGACAGCTGGCTTCAGACAGGACATCACATTGCATTATCCAGGTCACAGCTGACCACTCCCCTTGGCAAGAAAATCTTTAAAAGTCCAAACTTAAACTGAGGGGGGGCTTTTTGCCATTCCTCCTCTATTAGGACAGCTGACCAGGGAGTGCTGGGACCGGTGAGTTATAACTTCTCCCCCCTCCCCCTGATCTTTTGATCAAGGAGAGAGGGGAGAAGAGGAAGTAAACTTTCTTTAATGTGTGTTACTTGGTTTTGTTTCACTTTTCTGGGCGATTTATGCACTTTGTGAATTCTTTATGACCTCACAAACCACATGTTGAATTGGTTTTGCCTTTCCATCTCACTTTCTCCTTTTTTTCCAAATAAAATTTTCAGAATAAATGTGCAATTAAGAATTATTCTTGTCCCTGTGTATAATTCTTTATACATCGGAGGACACGAACTTGGATTAAGGGGAGAGGGAATTCAAAAACTCTCTCTCCGTGTTGCATACAAATATTAATTATGAATAACCTGTATCAGTGGGAGAGCTAACTCCTGTACCCCATCCCAGGGTGGGCCAGCTGCCTCTAGCAGCAGCCCGAGGACATAGGGAACTGAAGAGCCTAGCTGAAGTCCTTAGCAAGCCTCTTGCATCTTCTGTCACTGCTGTGGCTTTCTTTCCCACAGAGAGGTATTCATTGGCAGTTTTGAACTGAAAAAAAAAAAACACATTAATATGTGAACAAATAGGACATGGCATGACCAAGAGGGTAAGAAACTTTTGACCTTACGTTTGTTAAAGGAAAAGATTTTGGGGTATGATCTGTCGGACTCTGCTGACCCAGAACACAAGAGCAGTCTGCTGCCTTTGACAGATCTGAGGGCCCTTAGTTACTGACCTGGTTGTCTTCAATGCTGTGATCAGCCCTTCTCATACATGTATATCTTAAAATTAGTCAGAATCTCTAAACTCCGCTTATATTGGTTATTTGTGCTGTTCAGGCCAAAGGTACACCAAGGCAAAGAAAACCTAGTCATTGTTTTAAGCAGGTGGATTACATAGTTGTAAGATTAACTTGAAAGTCACTTTCAAGTAAGGAATTTAGAATCTCACTGCAATAATATCACAAAGCTATTTGTAAGGTCCATAACAAACATTCCCAGTTCTTTTCCATACTTCATTCCCATAGTTTGTCCTCATAGCCTGCCCCTCAGCTATCTTCAGAGGTCCCTCAGATGGCACTGCCAGTTCAAAACTAGACAGTATCCCTGCCAGGAGTGAAGCAGGTAGCATAATAAACACATGAAAGCCTTCTCTTTCCCAAAATGCAATCCAGAGAATCTGATTTTAAGACAGGCATCTTTAAAGAGAGGGCTCTATAAGTCATACGGCAACTATCTGAAGCAGTCTGCAAAGGAAATCAGATACCACACACATATACATAAAGTTTTTTTCCTAATCTTTATAGGTAATTTAAAAGCTATCATCCAGTGATTGGGGAGTAGTCTTCCCCTGAAAAGTACTACATTTCCATATCAATAATTACTGTCTCTCTCACAAGAAGAGAAGAAAACACTCTAGCATGTTTTGATTATGTTCATTCCCTTCTGTCTTTACCTGTCATCTTCAGGCTCAATTCTAGTGACTAAACGATTTGTCTCTGCTTATAGAAAAGGCTTGATATACCTTTTATTTAAACTGAGAATTTAGTGCTTAAAAAGGGAGTTAAGCAAAACACTTCACAGACTATTCCTGAGAGAGCTCAGAATGAAATTGTTAAATGATCTACTATAATGAAATTTTGTGTAATCAGCAGGGAAGTAGCTGTTGGCCATTTATCAGTTTTTCTAGCTGCATTTTATGCACAGAGGCATAATTAGAAGCCTCCACAGGTGGATAGCCTTATACAATAATAGCACATTTTATCCAAAGGGTGCTCTTTAACTTGGAAATTTTAGAGCAATTTATAGTGATGGTCGACTAACAATAATAGCTATTGTATCATTGTATATGCTAATCTGGAGCTTTATATAGAAAGGGGAAGACACTGACAGAAATGATTCAACTCACCTAACATGATCTTAGTTAGTTAACCACGTACAAGTAGATCAATGTTTAGAATTTATGTACATTACATAGGATGGAAAATAGTGCTTTCTATATTGTGACAGGAATAGTTAAAGCTGAAAGCTTCCACATCTTTTCAAAGTGCTTTTCAGTTTTACAAAGACGTTTTCTCATAGCCTATGTTTTTATCTTTATAACAGATCTCCCCATTTTAGAGAGGAGGAGAGTGTGATCAGGGGGACATGTGTTTTGGCTGGAGGTCTCCTTTCTGGTGACTGTTCCTCACCCCTCTATATCCAGAGACAGTTGACAAGGAGTTTTACCCAGGAAATCTTTGGATGATGCAAATGTTTACCCTAGTTTGAATCAGTTTCTTTCTTTGTAAAATTAGGCATTACTTTGAGATAACTAACTCACCTTAGGTAATCTCTACAAGTTTTCAAATTCCAGTCTAAGAGAAAAAGAACATAAGTTGAAACCTAAGTCATATTCTTGTTTGTGAGAGAAAAAAATCATGACATCAAATGACTTATCATTTTATAGAATACTGAGATCCCTATGGATGGTTCACCAAGGCTTTCTTCTCTCTTGACACTTCCCTCCTCTTATATTTGAAGTTTATATTCATAGAACACAGAAAAAGACTTGCCTGTCTACAAGTGTTTGGGAGCATTATATATTTAAAGTAATAGATTATTTAAAATGGTTAGACCAAACAATTTTGGAAGTTATATAAGCCTCTTAAAAGCTGAAACACGATAAAATGCCACAGAAGACATTAGGAATCTATTAAAAATAATCAAGTTTGGAAGACGTAAATAAAAAAAAGTAGGGCAGTATGTCTTTCATTATTACATTTAGTCCATGCAGATCATTATTGACACAATTAAGAATTATTCAAGGATAATGAACATAGTTTGCCTCATTGCTAGTGTTCTCCCATATCCTGTGAAAATATGTATTAAATTTTAGATTTCTGTATTTTAAAAATGAAAATTATTTCTGTTCAGTAGAAGACATAACCTTAAATAGTTGACCGTTCTTAAAACTGCTAATCAGTTTTTATTTCTAATCTCATAATATCCTTTTACTAGCTCCTTTTGAAATTGCTTTAAAATACTAAGCAAATTAGTTATCTAATCTCATCATCCTACTGAGACACTCATTAATTAGTAAGTTGAATTAAATTTCTAATGTGTTTATTTTATTTGTATATGATATATTTGTCAGGGTTTTCTAGAGAATATTGATTAAGAATATATAGACACATATATAAACAAATTATGTTTGCCTCATGAGATTATGAAGTCCTGGTAGTCACAGGATATGGCTTCAACAAACTTGCATACCACAAAATCCAGTAGCGAATTTCAATTCCAGATCAGAGCTACAGATATCGGGGCAGCATAGGGAAAGGGAAGGTCAGGGAAAATGTTAAATCTTAAAATCCAAAGGCCTGACAACCAGGAACTCTGATGTCCACTGGCAGTACAAGATTGATATTCCATTTCTGGGAGTGTGGGTGTGGGCATATGGAGGTATGTGAATTTACTTTTTCTACCCCCATTATGTCCTAACAAAGAACTCCAATTGCTGGGAAAGTAGCATGAACAGTTTCTACATTGGTAAGAGCAGATCTGAAATCTACTAAGTTGTCCACACTGTCAAATGGTATTGTCTACCAGAAACACAGATAAACAGACAAAGAGAGAGGTGGGGAGAACCCTGCTTTCCTGGAAGTTCTATAACACAGTGAAACATGAAACATCACATGGGAGTCATATTTTTAACTTTTTAAATTTCTTCTTTAAAAGGTTGTAGAGAGAGCTCAGTAGCTAAAGTAATTTCTGTGTAAGCATGAGACCTGAGTTTGTAGCTCCATCACCCACATAAAATTTTGGGTGTGGAGGTAGGAACCTGTTATCCCACACTGTGCAGGAGGAGAGAGGAGAATCCCTAGGGTTCACTGGAGACCCTTTCTGAATACAGTCAAGTGGAAAGAAGCAGACAAGGACACTTACATCATCATCTGGCATCCATACACATGTGCATACATGTGCATGGTCACCCACATACACACATGCAAAAAAATAATAATAAAACATAATTTTTGATAATCACACATAACACTATTTATAAAACTCTGGTTTTGACATATGCATACAATGTCAAAATAAAAACTGTATTTCTTACTGTTGATCTTCTTCAAATGAATTTGAAAGTCATAGTAGAAAATTTATTCAATGACCTCTTGAAATCACCTGTTTCTCCAATTCAAATCATGCTGCTTTATGGTTTCTCTTTATGTTTCAGCTAAAGCTTCAAACAACTAATATTTTACAATGTTTCTTTAAGAATTACCTGCAAGAAGTTGAAATCCTAGGGGTAATTTTTAAACTAACCAAAGTGTCAGAGGACTGATAGCAAATCTCTTCCCTGGGTGGACAGTTCCCTAGGGTGTGAATTGGTGGTTAGGTCTGCAATAGCAATCTGTCAATTGCTAAAAGAAAGCTTTGCTCCATGGCCAGCTTATTTGCAGGGAGAGACTTGGAAAATGTCAGAGAAAGGGTAAAAGCATGGATATTATGAACTCAAAATAAATACAGTAGTAGCACAAGGCTTTTATTGACTTAGCACAAAATATCATGTGGAATTTTATAATAACCACAAGATTACTGCATGGGAATTCAATTCATAAATAACTGGAATCCCAGTAATAGGGGCAGGAGAATAAGGATACAACTGGGTTACATTAAAGCCACAGCAAGAAATCTGGCTCAGAATTTTGCATTCAGACTTGGTTTCCATCTGCCTGTTGGCATCCTTTTGACTTTGGCTTCTCCATAAAGCCTTCATTGTGGCTATCCACTGGGAATAGTTCCTGTCCTTTGATTCTCAACCCAAACAAGGCGGGAGTGGAAGAGGTTGAAAAGGTTGGTGAAATTTTGATTGGAAACTATGTGGCATTTATTTTTTCAACCATAACTCATTTTGCAAATCTGCAATGTTATAACTTTTATTGTTCTCCTAAAGGGAAATGAAAATAATATGGTGAATTGTGCCTGGAAACATGAAGGATGCTCCGGCCTTCATGATAAAATAGCACAGGCTTTGTATTTCGATGACATTTCATTTGAAATCTTTTCTGTTTGTTCATGTAGTACCACAGATTCCCTCTATCTATAACAGTGCAGATGCCAAATTTGAAAATTTGGCAATAAGTTATCTGGTTAGGTATTATTTTCAGAAAAATTCTTCAGTGACATGAATTGTTCTTGTTATCTGAAAACAATAAATGTCACATTTGTCACAAAAGCTTGACTCATATGATTAAAAAAAAACCCTACATTTTGATAACAGGCCTGAATATTATTGCCAGTATATCAGGTCATATAGCGTTCAAAATCTCCTTGATATTATCTGTTTCACCACTAAGTAGTTGATCACTTCTGTTTTGTCCGTTCAGATGAACAGGAATAAACCCCACAATAGATAAAAAAGAAGGAAAAGTTAAAAAAAGGAGTCTTATATGATTTTACATCTTATCATATGCTGAAAAGTGAAAAATTTAACCCTCTGTAGTGTTGAAAATCACTATTTGTCTTTAATATATTTTATTAGTTTAATTTTGATATATCTTATAAGCTTTCAAGATAATATAGGATATCCATGGAAGATTTGTTAGTATGACAATACGTATAAAACTTAACAAAAATCTTGTTGTCCAAAGGTCCATTAAAATTGTATTGTTATTGATAAGTGCGTTGTTACTGAGTTAAATGACTACAGGACATATGTAACAAAATGCACGTCAAATCAAGTTATAACACTCTGTGTGTGACTCCTCAAAGGCAAAGATTCTTAGGGGAAAAATCTGATAACTTGGTGGCAAAATGGAGATTCCTTTGAAAACTGGGAGCTTGTAAAATATTCACAAGACCGAAAATGAGATGGCCTGAGAAGGGTGAAGAACATCTAAGTACATAGCACTTAACCTAATATCTTTCATTATATGAAACATGAACATCATGCGTGATGTCCAATTTATTACTTAATGACTTGGAGAAGAGACATGGATAGTTAGCCATCTGACAAGACACTCCTTAACTATGGGAACAACCAGTATAATGGAACTGATGCTCTCAGGTGGCAAGCAATGGCTTGGAACTTTATAACCTACAGAAACAACCAATTTTCTACTTCTCTGAAGACAGATATTCTATGAGGCTAGCAAAGCATGGCTTCTGCAGATGTCCCATAACTGTGCTCTGATCAGATGGGATCTGTCATGTATTGATGTATGTACAGGAGATTTTCAGGTTGATGCAGACACACTCCATGGTGCCTGGAAAATCTGGAATATGACAATTTGGCTCAGTTTCTGGTTCCGAGGTTTGTTATGAATTAATTACAGTTTTTTTTAATAGTGAGTAACTTCACCCCTGCCAAGTTTTAAAATGAGCTATTGACCTGTCATAATATTTCAAATATAAACATATAGTATAATATATTTACAGATAATAGTTTGTTGTAGATGAATTAAAGTGTCCAAAAGGGCAAATGATTCACAACAGGTACTCTAAAATATTAATGTTGCAAATATACCTAATAAAATATTGGTGTTTATAAGAATTTGACATATGCCCATAGCACTTTCAAAATAAATAATATGTATACTAATAGCAACCAATTTTTATTTGTTTCATAGAATAGAACAGGTCCTCTTTCAAAGCAAAACAAATCGTTCTTTCTTGGTCTTTGTGCAAATAAAAGCCAGAATACATGTTGTAGCCAGATACACGTTGCTGGGATGAATTTCCAAACGAGGCACAGCTATGGGGAAAAAAAGGATTTATTGAAGCCACAGATCCAGAGAAGTTCCATAATGGAGGAAGAGGCTGGCCCCCTTTCACAGGTCCAAGCAGAGAGAGAAACTCATCACCAATACCGTACACCAGCAAACAGAAAACAGGCTGGGAGGAGAGAAAAAATTTTCCCCCTCTATATAGCCTTAGCATAGGGTCTTGAAACCCTATCACAGACTTTTTGGCTTCCAGAGTCTCTCGAATTTCCTTCCTGCACTGCCATCCTTGAAAGGGATATTAATTTCCAGTTTCCCTGAGCTTCTTTACATTCTGCCCCCTACTGAGAGGGTTGCCTTCCTGTAAATATCCTCAGATATCCACCCAAGATAATTAAAAAGATCAAGTGGACAAAACCTGATGATAACAGTACATTTTTTAAAGGTATTCTATAATGATAGATATTATTTACATAATCCCTTGTATGACTTCAGAGAACTCTTAAAACAAGCAGATTAGGTTAGGTGGGCATTATAATTTTATCTATTTTTTTATCTATGTCAAAATTTAAATTTCCAAAAGTTAGACAGAGCTTTATTATGACCACTTAACTAAAAAAAATATTTGAACTGAGGATTTATCTTATATTTTACACAAAATTGAAATAGCTTTGATTTAGAAAGGCTTATGTACATATTAGTGAATTACTAAAGTTGTGACAATTGTATATTTCAGGGGCACTCACTGATATAGAAACACATTCATTTTCAGGTATATTTTTACCTTAGTCTAAACAGAGTATAACTGTCTCCATGGAAGAAATATTTGAAATTATCACACCAAACTTCCTTGTTGTCCCCTATGAAGAAAGAGCTCCCAGCAGGGAGATGGCTTAGTAGAAGAGCACTGAGGACCTGAGATGATCTCCAGCACCCTCATCTAAACCTGAGGATGGCTTCACATTCTACAATTCCAGTTATAAGTAGGGGCAGGGACAAGTGGATCATCAGGGCTCACTGGTCAGCCAAAGCATCCAAAAACTAGCAAATCCTCTGGGTGAGAGAGACACTGGCTTAAGGAAAAATGATAGAAGAGGAATAGAGATCACCCAGTGCTCTCCCATGGCCTCCCCCTCACATGGAGCACCTGCTTCTGTGCACATACATGCATATACCACGCACACTCAAAGAAAACAGAAAAGAGTTCCTACAATTATACCAAATGTGCTTATGGCCAGATGTTCCCAGAAAGAAATCTTAATTTAATGACAATCTGTTTCTTCCAAGTTAATTCATCTCCAATGGTTGGAGGAAGGTCTTTCGTATTTCATTGTTCACCATCTGCAATAACCAGAAAGGATATCAATTATTTTTTCCATATAGGCTGTCACTGCCCTTGGTAAGTAAATACGTTTGAAGAAGGTTTCATCTGAAAGGAAGTAAAATATATGTCACTTTCCTAATCAGCTGTCAGGCACCTTTTATTCTAACAAGTTTTCAGAGGGGAAGATGGAATTGTCATTTTAGAAAAGTGATAGAAACTTTGAGTGTTTTCTGTGAAAAAAAATTATTAAAGATGGTCTTCAAACAGGTGGCAATTGGAACAAGTACATTTCTATCCTAAAAAAGAGCGCTAACAAAAATGAAAAGACTCAAGAAGATACGGATCTAATTTTATTCTAAGATATGATAAGAGTGGTGGCAGTGGTAAGATATTTAGCATTCCTGATTTGGAGAATAAACAGGAGAGAAGAAAGAGGTCTTACTAAAGGGCATTTAAACTGTTAACAGTTGCATAGGTAGCCCACTGCACTCTGTGGTGTGGGTCTGAGGAAAGCTTCATTCCAAAAATTCAGTCATATATATATGAAACCCACACACATCACTTACTCAGGGACTTCTTCTTGGCTCCTAATTTTTGTTATACCTTTTGATATGTAAGAATGAAATGAAAACTTGTTTCTAAAAGAATATTGAGACCTAGAGACCACCCAAGGACACAGAATAAACACAGAAACACATTGAATCATTTCTTTTGATCAACTGTGTTAACAGAAAATAAAATGAGAACTGACATGGTATAAATTGATAACAAATCTTGTTTAGAGTACCAACACATTAAGAGCTTCATCATTTATTTTAAAGAACATCCCACTTACCCCAATTTTTTTATCTATTCTTGTCAATACAAGAAATAAATAAATGCAAAAAAGACAAGAAAAAATACAAAGTTGAAGCAATTTTGTCATTATCTGGTTCTCATTTATGCATTGTTTGCTATGAAACAAAACTAAGTTTATTATAATCTTGGATTCTCTCCACTTTTCTGTAACTTCAACTCTTTTAATAAGCAATTGAATCCTTATACTGACCCATAATGTGATTATACTTGTGAGAAAGGCAGAATATTTGTTTCCCTCTGATCTGAATCCTTGCATTGCAATAAAGTAGCAGATAAACAGCTAGAATTTAAACCTCTCAGAAAAGTGAGCCAAGTACAAATGAAATTATTTTAGTTTTATATATTTATTTCTAAAACTAGAAATATTTTCTCTTGTTATGGCAGGTCAGTATTCATGAATTTTTCCAGGCTAATCATTGATCCTGTTCTATTCATGACAGTCGCAGCTATCAATAAATGTTCTGGGCTGGAGAGATGGCTCAGTGGTTAAGGCACTTGCCTCCAGTGCCCAAGGACCCAGGGTTCAATTCCCCAGGTCCCACATAAGCCAGACCCACAAGGTGGTGGCCCTGGTGCTCACTCTCTCTCTCTTTCTCTTTCTCTTTCTTCTCTCTTTCTCTTTCTCTTTCTCTTTCTCTTTCTCTCTCTCTTAAAATTGTCAATCCTGAGACAAGATGAAAATATCAAGATTAGTGAAAAAAGTTAAACTATGCTTATGTTTTTAATGTAAACATGAAACAACAGATATTCTGAGGTTATGTCATCAAAATTTTAAAGGACATTGTTTTTGGAATCTAGGTAGAAAAGTAGAATGTCAAAAATAACTGATAACTAGGCTATAAATATTTAGGAAATCAAACAAAAAAAATCCTTCAAAAATACTAACTAAAACCTTTCCATGTTCCAAAGTATAAATATTACAAAGATACACCCACCACCACACATCAATCTCCTCGCACATAATTCCTTGAGTTCCTAAGGTTCAAAGAAAAATTAGTACAGGGGTTTGGAAAGATGGTTCATTGGGTACGAACCCTGGCAGTGTAAGTTCAAGGATCTGAGTTCATTCCCCTATACCAATGTAGAAAGCCAGGTATGGGTGCACACACCTGTAACCCCACACAGAGGAAGGCAGATACAGGAGGATCACTGAGGCTTGTTGGTCAGCTACACTCACCAAAGAATAATAATAATAATAACAATAATAATAATAATAGCAAATGATTAAATGGTGCCAGCTCCAGGTTCAGTAAGAGATTCTGTTTCAAGTAAACAAGGCATAAGAGTGATACAGGAGGGAATAAAACCTTTTTCTGTCCTCTATATGCTGGAAACAAGGCACACACATCTGCACACACATCTGCACAACACCACATGCAAACATACATACACCACATACTACACATACACACACATGCACACACAATTTAATGAATAAAGTCTTCAGTAACATTAATGGAAAATATTTTTAAAAATAATGGAAAATATTTTTAAAAATAATTTGTTTGGGGGCTGGAGAAATGGCTCAGCAGTTAAGGCACTTGCCTCTGGTGCCTAAGGCCCCTGGTTCAATTCCCCAGTATCCACATATGCCAGACCCACATGGTGGTGGCCCTGGTGCCCCCCCTCTGCTTGAAAATGAATAAATAAAATATTTTAAAAATAATTTGTTTGGGGCTGGAGAGATAGCTCAGTGTTTATGGTGCATGTCTGCAAAACCTACTGATCCCTGTTTGATTCCCCAGTACCTATTTAAAGTTAGATTATAAAGTGGCATGTGCATCTGGAGTTTGTTTGCAGTGGCTGGAGGCCTGGCATACCCATTCTCTCTCTCTCTCTCCAAAAAATAAATTAAATATCAATAAAATATTAATTAATTAAATATATTATATATTACATATGTATATATAAATTAAATTTGAATAAAATAACTTGTGTTGATGGGTATTTTGCACAATTTATCTTGTTTACTAAGTATAAGAATTCCAATAAGGATTAACAAACTCCACAATTTGTGATTTCTCCCCAAATAAACTCAATAATTTCATCTGCATTATTCTCCATTAAGATTAGGAAAGAACCCAAAACTTGGAGTTCATAAATCTGGGGGACCCCCCCCGAGCCCCCAAATTTCTACATCAATATTACCTTGCTACATTCAGAGTGGTGAAACAGCTCCTCAATTTTATTCTGCATGTTTGGTGGGAGGGCTAGTTTGGGACCTCATTAACACTTTGAAAGCTGGCACCAAGCAACACTGATAACAAACTGATTATTCTGGGTAATGGAGACTGCCTACAATTATATTTTAATCAGTAAATAACATTTAACAGCATTTTCTAACCCGAGGAAAGATCTTCAGTGGGGTGCGGAACTCTTCACAGACAATCTTGCAGGAAGAGAGCACTTAGCCACAGCAAATCAAAAGCAGCCCTTCAATGAAGCCTTCAGACACACTCAACACCAGCAACTGCTGCCCGAGCGGGGCTTGTTAAAAATCGATTATTCTGGTGATCAAAGTGGAAAAATCGTTCCACAGCCTGCTTCATATCAATAGATAATTATGTGCAGAACACCACCACACTTGCAAAAATCAGCCTGGTAGCAGTAGAGAGCATTAGGAGTCTGGCTTCCAAAACAATATTTAAAACGGATTTCTGTCAGATGATAAAGAATGGGCTGAAGAACACAGGGTCAAAGAGAAAGGTCGAACCTTTTAGCAAAATAAAAACAAATAATGGAGTTTTTATTCTAATCTCAATATTCAAATAAGAAGAAACAGAAAAAGGAGGGTATAACTCAGACCATTTAATAAAGACTCTTTAAAAATATAATGTCTTATAGGGAGGGGTATATTTGAGTCTAATCTGTGCAGATGTGTATATATGTGATTATAAATGTGGGGGTGTGCATATTTATATTTTAATGGCTGAAACATTTTTTGCAGCTCATTTCAATTGGTTTGGAACTGCCTAGACATTGCCACAGGATAAACAATTTTTTTATACAGTGCAGAGAGAGAAACAGATCAGTTATAAAAGTCTCTCATCTTAATTCTACAAGTTAAAAATCAGGTATCATTTACACTTGTATGGAAAAGAATCCCTAGTTATTAATATAAAAGCTTCAATTAAAATTAAGCCACACTCAGCTATTTCAATAAGAATTGAGCAATCAGTCATAATTATAGCTGAAATAAATGAATTGGAAAATAGATGATTTAAAGAGGTCATACATAGTCTGGGTTTTAATTTGAAATTAATAATAGCATGACTTGTGCCTGGTAACAATTCCTTATTAAAAATGAATGAAAGCAGTGCCTGGAAGGAGATGTTTCCTTTTACATGGCTTGACCCTCCTGAGCACTGGAGTTGTTTTGATGAAGATTGGCTACATGATAATGGATTTGTAAGACCCCTGTCCAACCAAAGAATACGGGAAAACAGTAGCTTAATTGGATAGCAAGAGGTAGAAAATAACAAGTTTGGTTACACTGGAACATCTTATGCAGTTTGCTTTTTCTCCTAGGGATCTTGTCCATAGCCAAATATAGTCGATATTCCCCACTATTTTAAAACTTAGGTACAAGCAATTATGATCTCTTTCAAAATACTTGAGGGGTTTATCCTTTGGAAAAGCCATTCCCCTTCTAACCAAAGGGACACCTGAGCCCCTACTCCTGAAGGCCTTGTTTTGGCATTAAAGTTCACCCCTTACAGAAACAGACTGCAGGTATTTCACAATGCTCTTTTACTGTCTCTTTCCCTAAGTAGTGATGGACACCCAACCTCGGTTAACTCTCTCCTTGAGTAGGATACTCATCTAAGCTCCTGACTATATACCAAAAACATGACTGGGATTATGTACTACATATTTAGACTGGGCTTTCATAGAATCCATTCTCTGGCAATTATTTTTAAAACCCTGATTAGGTTTAAACTGACTAGAATACAACTTATTAAATATTAAGCAGAAATGTGTTCTGTGATCACCACCATCCCCCATGATAAGTTTGGAGAATGCCAGTCAAATGATAATGCTGTCTCTTTAGCATTTACCCATCCTGCTGTGTGTCTAGTTTTCTTGTTTGAGTATGCCTATGACAGTCCCTCAAAACGGTGGGAAAGCAGAAGATAGAGCTGTGCTAACAGGACTTTACAGAATCAGTTCCTGGGTCATAGCTTCAATGCACTAGGCATTAAGGAAATGCCTATGAACATTCACAGTATCAGAAGTAGTCTATCCATCCATCCTCTAGTGGCTCATCTTAATACCTTCTCTTGATGCTTTTTTTGACATTTATTACTTATTATTTGGGCTTTTCGAGGTAGGGTCTCGCTCTAGCCCAGGCTGACTTGGAATTCACGATGGAGTCTCAGGTGGCCTCGAACTCATGGGGATCCTCCTACCTGTGCCTCCCGGCGCTGGGACCAAAGGTGTGCGCCACCGCCCGCCCAACAGCATCTCCTCTTGATGCTTTGCGAGCTGTCCATGAGTCTCTCTTGACTGACAATTCCTTTGGAACATTTCAATTATATTAGCTGCCTTTTTTCCAACCTATCAAAAACATATCCCCACTTAATTGTCCAGGAACTCTTCATAGTATATTCCTATATTTATTCATCTCCTCTATGTCCAGAAATCAGCCTAAAATCAGTTTAAAATTATAATAAAGTTAATGAAACTTGCACACACACAAATGTACACAATAGCATAAAAATGAAGCTATGTCTGAAGGGAAGATCTCATTACAAATCTTTATGTTTCAGTTCTCAGAGAAGAGGAAAATAACAACAACAACAACAACAACAACAACAACAAAAAACAATGTTACCTAAGAGAACATAAAAAGATTAAGTCCTTGCATGAATAAAGAAGATAGCCGGGCTTGGTGGCGCACGCCTTTAATCCCAGCACTCGGGAGGCAGAGGTAGGAGGATTGCCATGAGTTCAAGGCCACCCTGAGACTACAGAGTGAATTCCAGGTCAACCTGGGCTAGAAAGAGACCCTACCTCGAAAAACAAAAAAACAAAAAAAAAAAAAAAAAAAAAAAAAAAAAAAAGAAGATAAAGTGAATGACTGAGGCTAGATACGAGTCCAACAATAGGGAAACTTGAACACTGGCCATTGAAGCATTACATATTGAAACATGCTCAGTAGAACTATTGATCATCTTTGTCCATCCCTAATGTCAAAGTTTAAAATACCAGACAAGAATAGGTCAGTAAACAGGAGAGCTGCACTTACACATCAGCTGGGCATGCTTTTACTTTTCAGGTTACTTCTTAGAACTTAGCTTACTTGCACACCCTGTTAGCATCTGAGCTGCCCAGGGCCATGGTGGAAGGGCTTCCCCACGTCCCCTGGACTTCCAGAAGCCTTTCACTCTCTAGGCTTCAGTTTCTTAAAGAAGGAAAGAGAGATTGATTCTGATAGTCTACTTTTTATAGGAACAATTTGTGTCACATAAGAAAGAAGTGGTCTTCCTTCCCTGAAGAGCTTTTTAAATGGATTTTTAAATTGCTCATGAAACCATTCTCAAGAAGAAGCCCTGTAAGACATTAAGGAAATAAAGAACACTTCTGCTAGGTACAGGGTTAAGGGATGCTTTTACACAAGTGCATCTGTTTTCTATGCATTAAGGCAGCATATTGGAAAGTATACTGAATGGGTAACTTGGGACAACATGCTTACCTCACTGTGTTGCAGTTTCCTTAAACAAACTGAGAAACATGCCATTGAAAATTATTGAGTGTTAGTAATCAAAACCCATAAAAATTAAAGACTTCCTTAACCTAGTGTGCTCCTAGCTTGCTGGCTTCTATTTTGAAATGAATGGGCTTTACTTGTTAGTATGCTGAGGCGCATTATGTGGTAGGAATATTGGTACATTAAAACTCATCTAGTTATTTTTTTTCTTAGAGATAACATAAATTTTATTTTCATTTTGATAGGCTCAGATCAGGGAGAAAAGTAACAAGACATTAAATCTTAGGTGTTCCATGTTGTAGTATTTACCTCCTTATTGCTGGTTCAAAACACTAACCAGAAGTAGCTTCTGAAAGGAACGTCTTTATTTCATTGTACAGTTTGAGGGGAAGCCATGGCAGAAGTAGGAAATTGGGTCATTTCCTCACATATTCCCAGGGAGGAAGCAGGGAGCCAGCTTGCCCTGGCAAGTAGGCTGGACAACAAAAATCACACCTCATGACTGCCTCCCCCAGTAAGGCTCTGTCACAGGGATTCACCAGATAGGAGCAAGCTCGGACCCAGTCATAGACACATGTGGCTCTGAAGGACTTCAGCTACCACACATGTCAACTGTACCCCTACCTCAAGAAGTAAAATGACTTACTTGTCATGAAGGGGTGAAGTTAAGGTTTGAACCTCAATGTTGAGCTTCAAGGTAGTTCTACATAGAGTTCAGTTAAATGAATTACATTTCAGTCTCTTAAATCATTGAAAAGAAAGTAAAGGAAAAGAAAGATGAGTTAATAAAAGAGAATGCCAACCTGTGGCTTGGACAGAAACAAAGGAATGGGCATTTTCCCAAGCACCTGATGTGGACCAGGTCTTGTGCTAAATAACTTCACTTCTATATATGAGTGTTGATTCTATCACTAAAATTCATATTGTAAAAGTAACAATTTATAGTATCTAAAGAAACTTGCACTGTTATTAAACCCACATGATTCATGCCATTAAAACGATAATGATGTCAAGATGGTGAACCTGTAGCTGCATCAGTACGCCAGGGGAGAACACCAAAAGGCAGGGGTGAACTGTGAACAACTCACCAACAATACCTAAGATGATGGCTGACTCCCAGGAAGGAGACGAATCACATCTTCACACATCATCTAGGGCCAAATGAAGCCATAGAGGACTTTGGGAGATGAGCAAGAGTGCTGCTTCCACAGCAAGTCAGACAAGCTATGTGAGGGTGATAGACACAGACACCAGGGATATTAAAAAATAGCCCAAATCAGAAACCCAGAGACCTAAGATCTCAACAGTAAAGCAGACTTAAAAGTCACCCACCATGACTCAGGGAACATTGCAGAAGAGGGGGTGGACAGACTATAAGAGCCATGGGGGGAGGGATATCCAGTGGTCTTGCCTCCCTCAAAAAGTAAAATAAAATAAAACTGGTACTGCTCAGACAATTCCTAGCCCTCCATCCCATGAAGCATTCCAGCAATCCCACTGAGGAGGGCAGGGAGGAGGGAAACAGTGGTACCAACACAAGACTTGTTCATACATTGTTTCAACTTATCACCAATAAATAAATTTATTCAATAAAAATGATAATGAAAAGTTCAGTGAGATGACATGAAACATGCTCATAAAGTTTAGCTCAGCAGCAGAAGTGTTTGCCATGCAAGTATGAGGGCATGAGATGCCCTGAGCTTCATTCCCATCCTTCACATAAAAAAGCAGGCATGGCCACACTCTCCCAAAACCCCAATCCTGTGAGGTGCAGCCATGAGGAAAGAATCACTCGGGCTCACTGACCACTCAATGATCCAGATTGAGTTAGAGATTCTTTCCCAAGGAAAAAGTGTGGACGAGGGATGGAGGTCACTTCTCATTCTTCTCTGGCCTTCATACCCATAAGCACAGGGCACATGAATCTGCACACACTAGCCACACACTCACATACAACACCGCATATACTACGTACACACACAACAACAACAAAAAAAAAATCCTGCATCTACTCTGGGATTATAACTTTGTGTGCTTGACTGAGTTTCTGGGGGCAGAAAAGCAAGCCTCACCCAGAATTCTGTCTGAGATCCTTGAATCAGCACCTAGTGGAAGATGCATATTTTAAGTAAAATTAAGTGAAAGAGAAAATAATCATGAGGTTTCTGCCTAATAAAAGTATACATAAAATAATAGTGGTTACTGCATTTTCCTTCTGTTCCTAATTTTTACTAAATTGAAGGTAGAAGAAAAAATGGCCAATACTTTAGTGCCCTCAGTTCTATCCACTGAAGATATGACAGGGATAAGGGATGTCACCAGCTCCACATTTCCTTTGCTAGAAGGTTATGGAAGTTTCTTTTAATTTTCCAACTGTAGAGGAAGAAGTAGGGAGTCTGCTGTGCCGATATGCTCTCCTATCCTATCCTGTATTGTTGGGCATCAGCTTCTATTTCTTCATCAAGAATCGTAAATGTCAATCAGAAAAGGATACAGCCAGCTGAGGAAAAGGTTGTCCCTTAGAAAATGGAATGAAGCCATCATTAAAACGGTCATGGTGACAGATAGCACAAGTTTTAACATTTCTTGAACATTTATTTTCAGTTTTAAAAAATCCAAATGTATGGAACCAGTGACAGAATGAAAGAAAAGGGACAAGGAACTCGAAAACAAAACAGAGCTCTGGCCATGACACACTGCCTACTTCCTCGAGGCAGCTTCAGAAAATGGAGAAGCCGTATATTTAATGCAAAGCATGTCTTGCTGAAAAACAATTATCCAAATCTTGAACATGAAACGAAAATCAGACATTGAAGTCTTTCTCATTAGGGCACTAACAGATGAGTATAAAATTAATTTTCTAGTGTATGTTTTTTTCAAGTTGAGTGCTACTGTGGTTTGGGGTAGGATCATATTTTGGGGGGATGTGAAGGCTGCCAAGGATGGCTCTTCTGTGCATTGTATAAAGATTGCAATTTTTATTTATTTGCAAGCAGGGATGGGTGAGAGAATATTGAAACACCAGGGCCTCTTGCCACTGTAAGCAAATTCAACATGTATGCACCCGTCTGGGCATCTGCCTTCATATAGGTGCTGGGGAATTAAACCAGGCCAACAGCTTTGCAAGCCAGTGTCTTTAACCAATGAGCCATCTCTTCGAGCCTGTGATCTGTATTTCAGCAAGCCAAATGCCTAGATATTTCATGTCTGTAGCATTGTCTAGTAACATAACCAAGGCTGAAAATGCCGAACTTTGCCAAATCCTGTACAGGGAAAAATCAAATGGATTTCTAAGAACCACTACATTTCACAGATGTAACACGGTTTGGATTAATATTTATAATTTCTCAATTCCTACAGTTCGTCAAATTACATTTACCTTGTAGATTTGTATTTAGTAGTGCTAGAAATCATTTCTCTCTGAAAGAAAAGATGTATTCAAAGGTTATGACTTGAGAACCCTGTTGGATATTATTAACACAACTCTACCTTAGCTAAGTTAACTGCAGTACATCATTCTCAACCAACTATATAGCTCTATACTCCAATAATATTCTTTAAATCCTGTCAACCATCTTGGGGGGGGGTTATCCGTAGTGACTTAAAAACTGAGACATGGACTGCAGAGGTGGCTTAGCAATTAAGGTGTTTGCCTGCAAAGCAGAAGGACCTGAGTTTGAGTCCCAAGTACCCATGTAAAGCCAGATGCACAAGGTGGTGCATGTGTCTGGAGTTTGTTTGAGGTGGCTGGAGATCCTGTCATGCCCATTCTCTCTCTCAATCTCTCTCTCTTTCTCTCTCTGTCTCTAGTAAATAAAATACTTTTTCAAGTCATAGAAAATATTCTCCTACATTAAAAACACCATGACATACTCTCACTTAATATTTGTATTACAGTCACATTTTGTAAACTATATTTTGATGCCATTTTTCACATGTAAGAAAAAAAACATGCCATTCTTTACCTCTAATAAACGATTTCTATAATACACAAAGTTCCTTACATGTTCCAACATCAGTTTTTTAGTTTAATAATAATATAAATTACACATCTGCAGAGAGAAAGATAATGTATCTAAACCCACTAAATTAACATTTAAAAATAAGAATATCTTATTACACATTGCCTTTCTCAAAAAATAGTAGCAATTCAAATTACCTTTGTTCAAATGATACAAAAAACCATCAGAGAGCATACGAAACTGTACAATTAGAAAAGCAGCCACTACTATGCTGTTCCTCCATCATATAAACACAACCATGCGGCTATGAACAGGTGTTAGACAGGACGTAGCGACTTCTCTAATATCTTAGTCACAACATGGCCATAGAGAGGTCCTGAGAGTTCCTCTTGTCAGGAACCTTTGTAAATTCAACATTCTGCTGAACCTCCACTGCAGCTGCAGTCACCAGATTAGGGACTCCAGAGCTGATCCCACTCCGAAGACCCCTGGCAATGAGCAGCACAGGCCAAGGTGAGCTTCTCCCTCCCCTACATGGATCCCTGTTAGAAAAAGCACAAAAAGATGCGAGGGAAGACTGGGCTCAACAGCATAGACAGGCTTTATTTGGGGCAGCCTGGGATGGGCTCTGACCAGGCAAGTCAAAAAAAAAAAAAAAAAACATTTCCCTTACAGACTAGTGGATACTTTGGTGGTGGTGGTGGTTGGGTGGGGGGAGTATTGGAATTCTTTGGTTGCTGGGGGTTCCACCTTGCCTCAAGGTTTGGGCCGTTCCAGGGAAGTGATAATTGGGTGGGATGGTTGGGTCACTCATGAGAAAAAGAGAGATACAATGAAGTGGCATTCAGAGTCCAAAGATGAAATCATTATGGTTCTAACAGTCCCCACTTCCTAGAACTGGGGATCAGCCCTATTTGGCATTTTGTGTAATAAGTGGCTCACTTATAGTTTTCAACAGAAATATGATTAGTCTTTGATTGAACATTGGCATAATATAAACATGTTAAAATTTGGGGCATTGGTTTAGTGCATCTTACAGACAGTTTAACATGAAATGTTCCCAATGCATGTATCACACCACCTTTCATATGTTGAAGTCCTAAACCCCAAGATAAATCCATTAGCAGGTAGGGCCTTTGAAAAGTGATTCACTTCCAATGTGATGAATTGCCCATTCATTCCTCCATGTATGGGCACAGGGAAAAGGCATTAGGCATGAACTAGGAAACAGATACAGAATTGTCTTGATCTTAGACTTCTCAGCTTCTAGATTTGTGAGAAATTTCTATTATTTCTAAGGCACTCCTTTTATGGGATCCTGGTATAGCAGTGCAAATGGTGATGAATTTCTGCTCTAAAATGCATGCACTTAAGCTACTACCTAGAACCTTCCAGATTTACAAGAGAATGAAGAAAAAGTTGAACTAAGTGTATTATTAATCTAGAAAACGTGTCTGTACAATCAAGTACTCTAGAACTGTGCCTCCTTCCATACTTGCAATTAACCACAGGATGCTACATAAAATTTTGTCATTTCTCAGTTGTATTCCCCATGCTTGTGTATTGGCTAGTGGTTATAAGTTAGCATGGCTTATAGGTCATTCCCATCACTAAAGAAAATTCTATGAAATTATAGAAACTCCTTAACAGAGGCAACAATTCAAAGTAAACTTCCTTTCTTCAACATTTTTCAACAAAGGAAAAGTCTGCTCAAACAGTCTTTTATAAGCATTCGGAGTCCAATAAAATGGGAATCTGTGCTTGATAAATTTTACATATTTTTAAATTAAACTACCTTAAGTGGAACAAAGGAATAAAATTTATAAAAAGGAAAAGTATTATAAATATGAAAGTCAATTAAGGAAATATAGAATAAATCTTCATTGGAAATGAATTTCACATTTCTCTAAGTAAGACTACCAAAACCTCATGGCCAGGAGCAATGTAATATATGCTTGGCACAGTTTGCCTTTCTAGCCTCGTTTTCTCTGTCAAGAATCCAGGCCTTCAGAATTCTGGTGGAGAAAATAAAACACAATTAGGAAACAGTCCCTGTGGACTAATGGATAATAATACATCCAGAGCACCATGCCACACCCGTCCTCAGCAAAATTAAATTACAGAGTATAGGACAAAATTAGGAAGCAACAGTTCAATAAACACAGTCAATAAGCGAGTGAACAGCAGTGAAACATACAGGCACTAACATATTTTACAATATATATTTTATTTACCTCACTTTCTTTGCTTCTTTTCATTTTCCCAGATGGGTTAATTTGAAATTACTCCAATCTCCTACACAGAAAGGTGGATTCTGGCATATCTTTAACTATATTTTTTGGCCCTGTAGGCAAACATATGTGAATGGAGCTGGGTGTGAGAAAGATGTGACAGTAAAAAAATAAAAAAATAAAATAAAAAAAGAGTGGGTAGATGCCTAAGGAAAAAAGAGGAGGGTCTGCATAACCTCCTCACTCTTTCCTCACAACTCTGTGCATCTCTGCTAGCCAGCCAGAAGCAAGCCCTGGATGGTGGACAAACGAGCCACTGCAGGACAAGCGGAAGATGACAAGCGAATTGTCCAGTATAAAGAAGATTCAGATATACATAAAAAGTTAGAAATTTTTATGCATGTTTCAGATCATTTACAAAGTGAAAAACAAGCTCTTTTTGAAGTATGAAGTTTATCTTGGCTTCACATTCTCTCTTTTTTACTCTGTGCATTTATGCACGTTCAAGTATGTACCAGTGAGCACCCATGTGTGCACATCTGTGCACTTGTATGGAAGCCAGAGGCCAACCTTGGGTGTCATCCTCACAAACACTGTCCACCTTCCTGTGAGATATAGCTTCTCATTAAGCTGGAGCTCACCAGCTTGCTGGCTGGCCAGCAATGCCAGGGATCTAAGTCTATACTTTCTCAGCACTG
Organism: Zapus hudsonius; assembly: GCA_004024765.1. Lineage (NCBI taxonomy): Eukaryota > Metazoa > Chordata > Mammalia > Rodentia > Dipodidae > Zapus > Zapus hudsonius. The sequence continues at coordinate 28,599 of PVHP010000753.1, forward strand.
GGATTACAGACACATACTGCTATCCTCAGTATTTGATGTGACTGCTGAGAAACACAGGTTTTCATGCTTATGGGGCAAGCACTTTACCAAGTAAGCCATCTCCCCAGCCCTTGGTTTCTCGTTTCTCATTTCTTTCTGTCCATAATAAAACCAGTTTGTTGGATGTTTCAAAGTTTTATTCTATTTTTTTTTCTGAAGGTTCGGTTTGAACAGAAATCATATCCCCTCAAAAGCAGAGGAAATCTTGCAGCCTCTGAAACCAAGTATGGGTCGCCTTCCTGTTCTGCACCAGGTCTCACCCACGCTTGATTTCATGGGCCACGAGAGCACATCTGGCAGGTCTAATGGAAGTCTGAAGCCAGGAGAGTCAGTAAAAGAAGGTTAAAGAATAAGGCAAGTAAAGGCAGTAAAACCATTATATAGGTAACACTTTACACAAGAGCTCATCCTAAAATGACTCAGAGGAAGATATTTCTGTTACAATATTCCATTGAGATCATCTGTTCTATCTCCAAGTTAATGTGTGCTGATGGGTAAACATAAAAATAAGTCTTTCAAAATTCATTTTGTATGTATTTCTCTATTTTCTATCATCTGGAAAATTCAACTATATAGTCCATCCAATTTGCTTTACACCAGTCATCCTGAACTTTCATATCTAACTTTCTCCAACATCAAATTATATTTACAAAGCATTCACTTCCATACAGCCCTTCTGATGTGGATGTACATTTTTATGAGCTATGAAAAGGAAAATATAAAATATAATATGACTCTAAGTTATATTGCCAATATATTAATCCACTGAATTTTTTCACAATAGCTACATCATCTGAAAAATTCCATTTTTGAAAATGTAGAGCTTTGAAGAAGGAATACTATATAATTTTCAGACATTCTAAACACTTGTGTAATGTCTAAATGTCTATTAATTTGGGATGTTATAAATATGTGCCACAGTCTTTCATTATACAAACAGAAACCAAGTAATAGACAAAACACACATGCACAGATGTGACATTTGTAAACAAATAACATGTAAGTACAGTCCATGTAAAATTTCCAAATAAAAATACAATGTTAGAGTTATAACACAATAGAACCAGCAGAAAGGAATAGGATCCTAGCCTAATCCTAATCACTTTGAGACGGCAAAGCAGGAATCAAGCCTTCTTTTAATCTGAGTTTGGAAATGTGAACAGGAGTTTCTAAAATTTGTGACCTCTGTAGATCCTACTAATTCAAGTCCATGTCTGCCTTCATGTATTCTATTCATTGGATGACAATTGAGGACATTTCATAACTTACCTAACAGTGGCCTGGAAACCTCTTTGCTTCATTTCTTTTTTTGTTTGTTTTCATATAAAATACTCACTTTATTCTATACTTTTACATTAACTGTGCACATATCCTTTTAATATCTGTACTGATTTTCAATATAAAATAAGAATGTTTACAAGCATCTTGACAGTTCTAAGTACAGACAGCCATCGATATCCACGGGTTTCTTATCTGTGAATTCAGTAATGTTGAGTCAAAAATATATCTTAAAATTGCAATCAAAATGTACAGTTTTCTCTTTGATTCCATTTCTACCTCTCTGCTCAGCTACAATGTCTCACTGCATAGCTCAGGCTGGCCTTGGACCCAGGCTCCTGAATGCTGGGATCATAGCCTATGACATCATGTCTGGCTCTTGTCACCCATTCTTGCACTACATTAATCTTGAGGTTTGTTGTAGAGTTTTGACATTCGATGTTTTCTAACATCTCCCATCTTCTACCAGCCTTCTGGATTTGTGCCTTTGTGACTTCCTGAAATAGAAAGACTCATCTTGTCTGAGTCTTGCCCTTGTACTGTAACTACTACCTCCACCACCGCTTTCCCTGCCTCAGAAGCTCCGGCCCTGGTGAAGCTGGAGAGACAGCATCTAACTTAATGAGGTCTAGTTTCACCAAGTCATTGGACTTAACATTTCAAAGCACTCTGCTTAAATTTCCAAGTGGCACTACAACAACATTAACTTATTTATAGAAATTCTCAGGTCAGGATAGTATTTTATTAAAGGGTATAGCCCACATCAATGGGAACTCCCAGGGAACATCACTAACACATTGTAGGGAGTAGATGAGAGGCAGTAAAGATAGGAAGGAACTTTATAAAGGACAGTTGATAGAATATTCCATGAGAAAGGGTTGTGCAAAACAGTAGATGCAGGAAATCAGGATCTGAAAGAAGTTCAGTCACCAAAGACTAAGAGGAGGACCCAGTAGCACTATAGAGGCAAAAGAAAAAAAAAAAGGAAAAACCTTACAGGAGTTCTTTGTTTGTTTTTGAGTGTCAAGAGACAGGCCATAGATACAAAAATAGGGACTTATTAGTGAGATATGGGAGCCAGTTTGAAAGTTGTTGCATTCCTCATGTGATAAATGCAGTTACAAAATCAGAACAGTGTGAGTGGCTGGGATAAAAGAAAAAAATAGGAAGCATGACAACATTTGTGTTTCTAACTTGCCTGGTCAAGGGGGAGCAAGATTATATTTATTCTCAATGAAATAGAAAGTATTAAGAGATTTAAACAGATAGATTTAACCAGGATGAATTTGATAAAATAAGTTTGGGTAACGAGAATATTAACTTTCAAAAACAATACAAAACCCAAACAAACAAACAAAAAGTTAGGATATCCCATGGATACAATGTAGAAACAGAATGATGGAAAAAGACCAGAAAACAAGTGCCACAAATTAAAGGTGAAAGAAGCAGTAATGGTTTAAAAAAATAAGCATGTCAAATTTTACATAGGTTTTAAGAAGTCATTTTACCATACTGGGTATAGTTTAAAAGTTTAAAGTTTTCTTCTGTTGCTTCATTAAATCTCAGATTTTAACTTTATTTATTTGGCATCAACATAGAATATATTTAACAAGTTTATATATCATACAAACTTCATTAGCTCATAGCAACACACACACAGAGGCTCATAAGTGAAATAAACAGTATGATATAGCAGTTATATTGATTTCTATGTCATGCAATTACCTTGAAGACCTCTAAATAATTATTTACTTTACCTTGTGCTAAGGCTTTATATAAAAACTGTGTTTCCCATATTCACCCAAGAAAATTCCTCCTTAGACAGAATTTAAAGAAGTAAATTGGCCCAGCTCCTTCATGCACACACACCTTAGAAAAGGGTTTTTTTTCACACTCTTCCTTGTTCTCCTTCACACTTTGTTCACGACTTGCATTAGGCTTCAGTGCAATTCTTGGTAAATAAAACAACTGATCATATATCCTCACTTGTCCAGGGGCTCCGGTTCCAGTGTTCCTTGCTCTTTACCTTATTGCTCAGCCCAGCTTAGACGCAGATTTCTCATCAGTTTCTCTATTTTCCTTTGGACCCCTAACATTCCCCCTCCCAACACCAAATAAATAAATAAATAAATAAAAGAGTTTAGGATACCTTTTTGAAGATCAGATGGCCACCATAGAGAATGCAGAGTTTTAGTATAATCTCCTCCATTCATATAAAAGACACAACAGGAAGCTGTCAATGTGTGAAAAGTAATCAGTCTCATAATCTTTATTAAACACAGCACTGGCCGTACCTCAAAGGACTGAGAATCCTTAACAAAAAGTGTCTATTGTTGCAGATTACTTTAGATTTATCCTCAAGATCAAAGGAATAATTTTATTTAGTTTAATCCTAAACCTTTTCAGAAAGTATCTTCCTTAGTTTAAAAAAGTCATCATAATACTGACTCGGATTGAAGCAGTCTCAATGTGCAGAGATGTTTTCATTAAAACATTTTTCTAGATCCTGTGAAATAAATCAACTTTTATAATAATAGCTCCAAATCTTCCATGCCACCTTAAATCTTTGTATTCCTGAGTGTATTTGTGACCACCAGTAATTACATTTTAAGGAGAATAGCAAGAGAAATAGTACCTATTTGATGGCTTCACCAGTCTGATCCATTAGTCTTTCCCTTCATGCCCAGCATCTGATTACTCTCCCCACTCACAATCACACCTTGATCATCCAGTGTTGGGATGACAGTGCTGAGTCATCATAATGTGATTTTTTAATCAGACACTTTGAAGGGCCAACAAATAAGGAATTTTATTATCATAGTTCTTTATAGGTCTCATTTGGTTCACTATGGAAAATATTGCTGAGAAAAAAGCTTTACTATAACATTCAAATTTGTAGCATACAAGTCACAGTTCTGTCCATCCATGTTACAGTATACGCTTATGAAGTTCTCAACTATAAGGACTCTGTATAAAGTAACAAAACGGAACAATTATCTTGCTTATTATGGGATGCTTTACTTCCATTTCCTAATGATATAAAAAATCTAAGAATGATGACGTGCCTTTGAAAAGCCTCACTTTTAACCCATATACTTTCAACTCTAGTTGTGATTTTAGTACAAAGAATAAGTCTTTAACTACAAATTTGTGCTTTTAGCTCAAAAAATACAAAAACATATTTGGCACATTGAAATTCTTTTATACATAGCCTTTCTCCTGAGAAATCTGAGAAATGTCATTACTTACATTGGATCCCAATAATGTGCCACTAACATTGTTTTATTCTCTGAAAATCTATTTTAGAAAATTAGAATTCTTATCAATAGTAGGGCATTATTTCTCCTATCCATATATAAAAGTATTTTTTTCTACCTTGAGGCTCTATCAATTTATCAGCTCTGATTGGAGGTCCCTGTCCAAACCCAACTTTTCTACCCAATATTATAGTCAGAAAGACTGAATGCTAAATATCCATCTATTGATTCATTGTGAGTACAGAGTACTTAGGAGCTGAAATGAGGCTGAAGAGAGCAATTGTTATCATTGTTATGATAAGTACTTTCAACCTCTTCTGTGGTCCAAGGACTGGAAAGTCCTAGGAACAGCTGGGGACTGACTGCTTGGCCTCAGCCTTATTAGAGGAGGAAAGGAAAGAAGATGGTAACCTGCCAGCCGTGCTGGTAACCTGACTACACAATAGCCAGGTATTCCGCAGTTTAAAATGTTTTTGAAATTGTTTTAAAGTTCCTGGAGTATTCAAAGCCCCTTGTCAAACCCTCCTCCACCTTAAAAACGTTAACTAAACCAGTCTATTTTTGCAAACTGCTTACTTATCCCCCTTGCCTTGCTAAATAATATATATAAAGAAGCTGCAATTTAAACACAAGGCCACATTTCTTTGAGAGCTATCTCAGCTGTGGACCCCAGGTTCAAGAATAAACCTCCTCTCTTCCACTCATACTGGTGTTGGAGTCATCCTTCCAGAGACCCTCCCACTTCAATATCCAAAAGCTTTATTATTTCAAAGTTTTCATTAAAACACCACCAGGTAAAGTAGAGAGTGATCCAAATACCAGCCACACTTTTTAGACTCTCCTGAGAAATGTTTAAAAATACAGTGTTGGGGCCTCTTCTGGGACTCATGTAGCTGAAGTATTGCCATGACAGGCTTCATGAACTCTGAGAGGCCTAGGCCGGCTCCAGGAACGAGGAAGTCACTGGGTTCTGGTAATCTTAGCAAAACGGGCTAAGGGGTGATTGTGTCAGGACATAGGTATTTATCTTGCATTGGTTCCTGGAAACTATCTTGACCCACCAGAAGGTCAGAATGTGGAAAGAAGAGGGGGTGATGGTTGGGTAAATGTGCCAAAAATATGTAACCCCAAGGGCTGAAGCCCTTTTCCCAACAAAATTTCCAGAATGGCTCCACCAATACCCATTCTTCCTCACTGTCAGTCATCGTTGATTCCAAAGTAAATGAAAGATAGAGGCACACCTGATCTGGCTACTCTTAAAAACATTGACATGGGCTGGAGAGATGGCTCAGTGGAAAAGGCACTTGCCTCCAGTGCCTAAGGCCCCGGGTTCAATTCCCCATGACCCATATAAGCCAGACCCACAAGGTGATGGCCCTGGGTCTCTCTCTCTCTCTCTCTCTCTCTCTCTCTCTCTCTCTCTCTCTCTCTCTCTCTCCTTGAAAATGAATAAATAAAATATTTTCAAAAACATTGACATATGGAACATGAGTCATATGAATGCAAAAGTTGACCCTCATCACTTTCAGTGTAACTCTGTCTATACTCACCAAGAAGCAGGATCTAACTCTGTACCTACTGAAAGTGGGCTGCTCTTCTGATTAACCTCACGAAGAGAATTTGATGGAAGTAGCCAGGTGTATCTTCTCAGACTAAGGCAATGAATCTTATGTTATATTTTTATCTACTTGAAATGCTTATTCTATCATTTAAGGACCCTAGTTGTAAAATAAAATGCAAGGTAGATGAGAATTCTGGTGCTGCAGCCACCAGCCATATTTAATGACTACATATGCAAATGACATCATTTTCAACTACTCTGTAACAACTTAACTGTCCCACATTTAAAGTTTCCATAAGGAAACCAGGCAGCATTATCAATAGGACCAACCAAAGAACCCATCAACTGAGCTCTGTCTTAACTGCAGAATGGTGGAAAAATAAATGGTTGCTGTATTAAGCTAAAATATTTGGGCATGGTTCATTATATACCAATTGATAACTGATACACATATTTCTATAATATTCAAAGAATCTAATGATTATTGTGTGGGCTTTAGCATATGTATAGTTACACAATTTATAAGTAGCTTTATGGGTTTTTTTTTGAAGTGACATCATAAAGTATTTTTCAGTTCAAACTCTCCTGGTAAAACTTCATAAAATCTATATACTTGCTTCTCATTTTCTTCTATGAATAATTGAGGAAAGAAAAGTGCCACAGCCATCTCTAAAAAGTCAGGAAACAAATTAGCCTGAAGTTTCTCTATAATTACTATGCTATGTAAGTCACTTTATTCCCCCCCTGGAGGACACCTTATAAAAAGAGAAATCCCAGTAGGAATTAAAACAAAATTGTTCTCTTGCTGAACCTGGGGATATTTCTGAGCTTGGCTACCTTTGATAACTTTTACAAATCATTTCACTAAACATTCCACCAATGGAAAAATCTCCAATGTCATTCTCACAAAAGTAGTGGCAGCTGTAACATTTTACAAAGAATTTATCAGAAACTTCTATTATCATGGATCTTGTTTATGGCTAAAGAGGAATATAACACTGAAGCTTTAGTTTCCTACTTTTATTTTTGTATCATTTTGTAGTAATTCGGTTGGCAATGTGATATTCATTTGGTATTCTTGTTATACACAAACAAAAATTCGATATCTTACAGTTCTAGAAGCCAGAGGTCTGGAAACTGTTTTACTGGGTTAACATTAAAGTTCACGAAGGCCCATGCTCTCTCCAGAACACTGGAAGAGAATTTTCTTCCTGGTCTTTCCCATTTCTGGGGTGGTTACTGTCCCTTGCATTGTTTAGGTCATGGAACCTTTGTGCCACCTTAAAAGCAACAGCAGTGTCTTCTAATCCCTGGTTCCTCCATCTGTCTTCTGTAGACTTATCTCCCTCTGCCAATCTTTTAAGAAAGCTATGCTATGTCTCTGTGACCACCTGGATAAGCCAGGATAATCTTCTCATGAACCCATCTTAATTTAAGTACATCTGTAAAGTCCCTTTTTCCATGCTAGGCAATAATAGCCATAGGATGTGGAGATCAGGATGTGGATATAGGGAAACAATATGTTGCCTACCACATTTCCATGGGTTCTTTATTAAAGTCAGGATTCTTTGACAATGGGGCTGGGGAGATGGCTCAGTTAGTAAAGCTTACCTCATAACCATGAAGACCAGTTTACTGGCTAGATAAATTGGTGAACTCTATTTCTGTGAGAGACCAGGTCTGAAAAAATAAAGTGGAGAGCAACTGAGGGAGATAATCAGTGTTGACCTCTGGCCTCTCTGTACACAGACAAGTGCAGGTGAACGCACATGTACACTCTCTTACAAATGTCACACTTGGAGTCATGCCAGCCACACACACATTCAAAAAAAAAAGTTCCTTGGGAATGTTTCTACAGAACTAACTCAATTTAGAGAAAACAACAACAACAACAAAAATCTAGTTTATTCCTGTTCCTCATACAGGCCAAACTTTCTGCATAACTATAGCCACACAAAAATTACTCATAAAATCTAGCTTAAGCCAAAATTTGACTGGCTAGAATAATTTTAAAACTAGTTATTGAAGTGAAACTGTTATGTTTTCATCAAGCTATTCCACTTAATAATACAAATGATGTCATTTATTTTCCAAATTCAATAAAAACTTCATCTGGAAGGGTTGCTTCAGGGAGAACTTGGTAAATATTGCCTTTTGTTTAAATTTGAACACAAACACAATTTAGGAGCTTTCCATTTAACTTTAACTATCATCTTTTAGTGTATTCTTACCTAACACTGTTTCATTTTATTAGCAGCATAAAAACAAGCTTGCACCATAATTCCTCTGCTGACAATGTTGCCTACTTGAAGGCATCATAAAGTTATAAACACAGATTTATAATTCATGCATTATTTAAAAGGAAGAGACCCTTAATACATTTTATCTGCAAAAGAAAGTAATATATTTCAATTGACAATTGCATTAGTAGAGAGAATGATTCATGCATGTATGAAGAAGTATTCAGACCATATAAGTGTAATATAATATTTACATGTATAAAATCTCATTGACTCAGAAAATAAGTAATACACTGTTTCTAATCTCCGGTAAAGGGAATATTTCATAAGGTAAATCAGATAAAGAAAACAAAGCATTAAACACAAATTCCTGTGAGGATAATAGGAAATCAGTTGTGCATTCAAACATCTCCTTGTGGGATAGATAAGGCAAGCTTACAAATGTAATCCAAATCACAGCATTGCAAGGCAACTAGGTACATGTTAACTGTTCTCATTTCACCAGAGCACAGACTCTTTACGTCTTAGGTTCCAAAAATAAAGTATAAATGCTTTTATGGGTTTTAGGAGCTTAGGGAAGTAATACTTGAAGCTAAAATACTGTTAACCAAAATTCAAAACTAATAATAAAACAAAAGTTAGTTACTATTCATGATATTTTATATTTAGAAAGCATATATTGAGCAATTTCTTCTCAGCAAAGAAAAAAAATGATCTTTAATCCCTTCACTCTCCAAATCTCACTAATATGAAAATAAATAACTCGAGTATAAGTCGAAGGGTATACAGAATGGAATAGGGGCATCAGGAGACAGAGATTACAGGAAAATTTTGGGAGGAGGAAAGCACCCAATGGAAAGGAGGCTACTGAGCCAATCAAAACTGGAGGAAGTTGATTTGTCCAAGAGGGTAGAGCCAAGTTCTATGCAAAGGCTATGCCTTGCTGAGAAATGTCTTAACATGTACCTCTGAAATCCAGAAAGCATGGTGGTAGGGATTCAAATAGAATTACTTCTAAAAAGTTCCTATAAGGAAATTAACTTTAGATCCCAAGTGCCACTCAGACAGCTAGCCTAACTTTATCCAAATGAAATTTACTGCCTGGAAAGATTCAGGGGCATCAGCTAAAGAGGAGCTGTAAAAGGGACATAGAAAGATAGCATGGAATTCTTTGCTTTGAAATATGTGACTCATGAAAAAAGATCTATACATTCTGATCGAGAGGTTTGTATCCTCCCTACAAACTAACAAACAAAAAATCTGCTGACTTCTTTTCATTAAATTAAGAATGACTCCCTTCAGCCAACACGGGCATACAACATATCTCCAGTTTGCTGTCTATATTCTTTGTTTTCAAATATAAATGAATAGTTAAGGATTGTGTTGAGGAATAGGTCTAAAATGAAAGGACTCAAATAAGCAGTAAAATTTAAAACTACAGAATCTTAGAGAAAATGATATAACGAATAAACTAAGTACATGTTTTATGTATTTATTTTATCACATTTAACACAACACATGCAAATAGGCATCTATGCAATGTAATCAGGAAATTATAATATTTATAAGCCCTTAGAAAATAAAATAATGGCTGCTTAAAAATAATGCAATTAAAACCTTGAAGAAGTCTCCCAGATCATAAAACCAGTAGTATAAATGGATGGAGACCAGGACCCAGAAAGAGAAAACAGGGTTAGAAATGACGCAGTAAATAACGAAGGACCATTTTCAGTAGGGAAGCAAAGACTTGGTTTCTGGATAAAAAAGCCTCAGCCAAATGTACACACCAAATGAGTTTTAGAAATATTCTTACCAAGATACAATATTGTGAAATCATAGAATAGCATATTGAAAGTAAAACTGGAAAATCTTCTAGAAATATGAGAAGGTATTAATATCAGTCAATGCCTGTACCAGTCAGAAGATACAAGGAGACAAATGAAGCAGTTAGTGGCTCAACAACAGAGTCAGAAGAGGGCTGGAAAGATGGCTCAAGTGGTTAAGCTGTTTGATTGCAAAACCTGATGACCCGGGTTCAAATACCCAGGACCCACATAAGTCAGATGCACAGAGTGGTGAGTGCTTAGGCTTTGGTTTGCAGAGGCTAAAGGCCATTCTCTCGTTCTCTTTCTATATATATATATATATATAAACCCCTTGCAAATTAATTAATTTTTTTAAATTTAAAATCAGAAGATGAATTCAATCATAGTTCACAAAATGACATATGTATAGTCAGTTTTACAGTTACATAGTTACTGTATATTACTTCAATAAATATACAAATAACATCAGTTGTAGTAAGATGAAAGCAAAAAAAATGCATTCTAGTACCAACCAGGATGAAAATCTCAACTTTAACATATGACTCAAGTTACAACTTACACCATAAAAGAATGAAACACTGCCTTAAAAATTTAGAATTGTATAATCAGTGATATAATAAATAGTGTGTGAGGGACTAGGAGAGGTTTGTAAAACAGACAAGATTTCAAGGAACTTACCCATGATTCAGTCTTTCTTAAGAAGCTACTAAAAGGTATTCAACATAAGAAATAACCGGACAAAATATTGAGAAGCCAGGACACTCAGAGAAAGGGAGACAGAAATGATTCCTGGGACGAAGTGGTCTTTAAGAAAGAGAGAACAAGGTTGTTTTAGATTTCTTTAATCACACAGAAATAGTAATGGCTGGATCCTTAGAAAGTAATCATTAAGAAACATATAGGGTTGTTAGATTCCTTCCTAAGTTTAACTTTGTTGAGAAAATTCTATCTGAAAGTTTGCAGTTGAATTAATGACAGTTACTAAGGAAAATAAATAAAATGAAGCAATTATGGAAAGAAATATAGTCATATTAAACCAAAGTTTACCTATGATCAATATTTATAGAATTACATAAATACTGAATATTAATTTGATATTTAAAAATGATATAAGAAGTCGGAGGTTGGGGAAGTAAGAGATCGCATATAAGCATGGTCTGGGGAAGACTTGAGGAAATCTCAAGTGTCGTACTCTGTACTAGGAAGACATCATACGTAGATGCAAGTATCAGAATTCAGCAATGCTATCATGTTTAGAAAGACAGATACATAGGAGAAAAAAATAGATATAAAAGTGTTCAAATCAAATCCTGCTAGGGAACATAGGAATGCTGAGTAAGGAGGGGAGGGTTATTTTTATTCTTCAAAAATGGTAATTATCTTTGTGTCTATTTCTGTAATATTTCAAAATATGAATATATATCACTTTCTTAAGATACAAATACATGTTTAAAAGAAGCACAGACCTAGAAAACAATCTTATAATCCATAAATCTTTTCAATGTTTGCATTCAAAGTACGCCAACATGTTTTGACATCGTTTAGCAAAATTCACTCTATTCATTGATATCTTGTATTGCTGTGACTCCAACTGTAATTTTCAGTGGCTTCACGATGGCCCTAAGATAATTCCAAAGCTTTCAGAATAAATTGGTCTTCTTAATAATCTGTGCGTACATTTCTCTCAGACTCTAGTTGGCCAAATGGCAATCACAATGAAACACACGCAAGATATCAAGAACACCTCATTGCTCCCTGGGCGTGGGAACAATCAAGGCAAAATACAAATGCTACTCTCCCCCTCGCAGGCAGAAGCCTTTCCTTGAAATGATGTCATATTGTCAGTGCATTAAGTGAGACAATAAACAAGAGGCAGAAAGCACAGGACAGTCACATCATCCGTGGATTTGCCAAGTAAGGAAATAGAAACAGTAGCGCTCCTTTTGTCTGTCTTTCCAAATTCTTCCTTCCTCCTTTAAAGCCCATGACTGGTGCAGTGGTACATGCAGTCTCTGGGCTAAACCCTGGGCTTCCACACCCAGCTGAGATGTCTACACCTACAGGTGCTGGTGGGGATCACCCTCCAACCCATCTACTCTATGTTCTTTTCATTATGCCTAGGCCAATTTGATAAATTGCATAAAGTTAAAAACATTTGGGCACCAAAAATGACTACTAGAAAATTTGGAAAAGCTTGCTAAGGCAGAAAAGTTAACAAGTATTGGTGACTTGAGTAAAAAGAGGATTTATGAAAGGATTTTGTTCACAAACAACCATGCAGGCATCATTATATGTAAAATTTTTACTTCATTTACCAGAAAATATGACTGAAATAGGAGATATTTTCTTTTCTTTCTATATTTTCCTTTAAGAGCAGACAAATAGAATTAATCTGTCCCTGAACATCCCTCAATGTGGTAGGGTCTCATGAAATATTCCTTTCTAAAAGTTCGTAAGTTGGACGTGTTAATGTAAGAAATACTTCATTTACATTTGTATATACATATATACCATTTATATACATAATCATAAATTTTTAATTATAATTTCTGAATACTGAATTAGAATATAAAAGTCATTTTACTCTTTTCAAATTAAATTAGAGAAATTTATATTCATGTTACATAACCTAGGTTATCTAATTTAGAAAATTATACTACTGTATCATTTTAGGTAAAGGAAAGCATAGTTATGAAATTTCAGATTACAAGTAAATATAGAAATCATCTAAAACTATTGCTTATATGAGAAACTTCACAGTTTTCTCAGAAAAAAAAATGTGTTGAATAGCTTCAACATTCTCTGGAAATAAAGAATTCTACCTTCTGAAGCAGCCCATTCTGTTTTTTAGGGGGAAAATTGTAAAGAGTTAAAGTTAGACATGGACTGTCTCTGTGTTCTTTTCTTTTGATCACTTCCAGGAGACCACTTGGGTCTTCAGACTCAGAAATCTAATTTCTGGTCACCAAGGTAGGCCGTGGCTGTAGCTGTCTTTCTATTGCCTCAGCATTTAGAAAAAGAACTATTAAGGTCTCCAATGGTGCTTTTCAGTGTTTGGCGTAGGTCTTTAAAAGTATTATGAGAGATGTCAGATACTGTTAAATGCCATTAATCCCCCCCCACATAAAATATGCATCTCAGGAAAGTCCACCTCCATAAAAGACTGGCTTTTCTCCTGTGTCTGAGCTGTATTTTTTTTCTGTGTTGTTTTGTCTTTGAATGTGTTTCTTGCTTCAAAGAGATTCTCCAGTTATAATAAATGATTACTAATTTTGAGAAGAGACAGGATTATTCATAAACAAGTTTCAGGATCTGGAGCATGCCACTAATACTGCAGTAGTTTGGTTTTTACACCCAGACGCAAGAGCAAGCAAATAGACAAATGCGATATTCTTAACAACATTATCAACAGGAATGCTTACCAGGACAAATGATTGTTAATAAAATGTATTTTGTAATAGAAAACATTGTAATAAAGGACTGGGCAAATGGCTCAGTCAGTAAACTACTTCTTGGACAACCTGAAGAGCCTGAGTTGTTTCCCTACAACCCATATAAAAGTGTCATAATGCTATAATCCCAGCACTGGGCAATAGGGACAGGAGGATCCTAGCCTAACTGAGAAGATACAGGTTCAGTGAGAAACCTTGTCTCAAAAAAAAATATATAATCGGGGCTGGAGAGATGGCTCAGAGGTTAAGGCACTTTCCTGCAAAGCCTATTAACCCATGTTCTATTCCTCAGTACCCACATAAAGCCAGATAAACAAAATAGCACATGTATCTGGAGTTTGATTGCAGTGGCTAGAGGCCCTGGCATGCCCATACTCTTTCTCTTTCTACATGCCTGTACCTCTGTTTTCAAATAAATAAAATATTAAAAAAACCAACTGGAGTGCAATCAAGGGAAGATACCTGACATCAGACTCTGGACTTCACAAACATGTGCCCATACATACATATAAACAGGCATGCACACTACATACATACAAACACGGGTAAACAAAAAGGAAAGTGTTATAATAAATGAAAATAAGTGGTAATGAAAAGAAAGAATTTGTTTGGTCTATAGGAAAATTATTATTTATCAACTTGTTATTTTTATATTAAGTTGCTAAAATTTCCAGCCCAAGGATTAAGTCCTGAATCATAACTTCTTACCAAACAGGAACATTACATTTTAATATAGAAAGGTTTATTTAAATAAAGACAGTTTTATTTTAGAAAAAAAATCTATTCCTTTTCTTCCAATATTTGGGTACTCTCAAAAGTACAATATAATTAAATAATTTTAGTTATTACAATTAATTTCTTTCAAAAACAATCTTTCCTTATGAAATAAAAATCTTTCTTACATTTTTGAGTGGCTTTGTTCCTTGTGTAAACAGTTTGCATTTAAATTGCCATGGTAGTAAAGTGGAACATGAGCTCAATCGTAGAAGGTTCAGGGTACAGCAACTTGTTCTCTGTGTTGGTGCAGGGTTTGTCATGATTCATTTGCTTCAGGCTCCTGGCTTTGTTTGGTTTTGCTGATTTGGCTTCCCTTTCTAATTCCAATCTCTTCAGTCTGCACCCTATCCTGTCCTTTATGGATCGATCTGCAGAAAGTCACAGCCTAGCAACTGTTCATCTTTCCGCCTCCTAATATACACATTATTGAAGCAAAACATGAATAGGTTTGAAATCTGATGGGGGGGGGAATCCTTATATTTTTTTCCCTTTCATCCTTAAAATGAGAAAAAAACGTATTTAGCCACAAATATTCCAAAGCCATTACACCAAGTATCCAGGCCCAAGGAATACTTCTCATGATAAGGAAAATGATAAAGTCTTTTTGTTAGTTTTCTATCACCTGTTATACGTGTATGATAGTGGCCAAGAGAGTTCACACAGAGTGAAAAACAGAGTAGCTGTAGCTCTGTTCAAAGCAAATCAACTTATGCTAATACATCAACAAAATTGTGATACTGCTTACATCTTTGTAGTTTCTACCTGTAATTTTATCATATATGAATAGCACAAAATAGGAGGTTTAATTATCATAGTTCCATGCATATATATAATGTACATTAATCATATTCATCCTCTCTATCACTGCTTTCACCTCCCCCTCCCTCCTTTCTCCATCCTCTTCCACATCAGTCCCTTTTAATTTTCATGTCCACCTGGACTTTTTGAAAGAAATTGTTACATAATCATAGCAAATTTCTGTTAACAATAAACATAAAACCATCATAAGGACACATTTAAAACATATATATATATATATATATACATATATATATTTGTTAGTACCTAAAGATATTTGAATTATTCTATGAAATAGTATCTTCTATTATTTCCTTCAATTTGGATATGACATTCTCTACTATTGAGACAGGATTCAACATGTCTTTTGGAAGGCATTAAGATAAATGAATATGCAAATGTGGTTCTGCTCTCACATATGATGCAGGCAGAGGAATCTACTTCAGATTTTATAATGCTTATGTTTCACATAGGAAAAAATATAATTCATTAGCCTATTGGCATATGGAGCCAACTCCTAGAAGTGACAAAATTCACACCATAGAAGCTGAAAGTATAGAATTATAGTGTCCAAAAAAAATGAGCTTTGCAGTCACATTCTATTTTTGCCTTACCTTAATATGGTAAAGCCATACAAGTCCATTTAGCTCTCTAAGATTAATTTTTCCCACATGAACTTGGAGTAACAATGTTCCATCAAGTTGTTGTGGAGACTACTAATATATTGAACATTCAATTAATGTTTAATGACATAGAATAGGTTGGCTGGATTCTAGGCACCATAAATACAAAAACAAAATTAAGTAAAAGCATAACTAATAGACAAAGTTATTCCAGTGAGTTAGTGACATCTGAAACAGGGAGGGGTAAGGAGAAATCATTTAAGCAAATACCTTTTCAGAACCAGGCGTGGTGGTGCACACCTTTAATCCCAGCACTTAGGAGGAAGAGGTAGGAGAATCACTGTGAGTTCAAGGCCAGCCTGAGACTACAGAGTGAATTCCAGGTCAGCCTGGAAAGTAAGACCCCACCTCAAAAAAAAAATCCTTTTTAGGGGAGTTGAGTGAGTTCAAAGGCCCCACTTCAGAAGGAGATTGAGAAGACAGACAGGAGAAGAGGCCAGAATGACCAGGACATAGTGGTGAATGGAGAAGGCCATCCTGAGGTGGTAGACAGGAATCATCCTAAAGGGCTCTCTTGCCTGTTTAATTATGCTTCATAAACATCTGGAAGTTTATTGGCACATCATAGGCTCATTACTTTTAGATGTATTAAAAACAATGTGCATTTATTTTCTCTCCTTTTCTCTCTAGAGACAAAATTGCTTCATCCTCAATCAGGGTGAACAAGGAGAACAGTGAGATAGGTCACTCTTTATCGGGGCCATAAATTCCAACGGTGTTTGCTGGCATTCTTTCTGAATGTCCAGAGTGGACCAGTCATTCGTCACATGGAGGAGACACAGGTGAACAATGCACTGACTGAAGCAAAATCACATGTGACCTTCAGGAAAGAAGTAATCAAGATGGACCTATCTAATGGCTGAGCATTCTCCTGAATATAATGAAACATCCAAAGGAGTCCACTAAATGAAACCTATCAGCAATCCTCTGTAGAGGGACACATTTAAAGCCACGTATAAAATCCCAGGTCCAAAAGGATGTTAACTCATTGGTTCATGAATGAAATCAGAAGCAGGTTTCTACTTAGAAATTTGATGACAATTCCCTTTAGCTACATACATAAGATAAGGCCAATTTGATCTGCATGTGTATTATATAATAGAATTCTCTGTCACCATTTGGGATTACTTTGGATTCTGTTGCTGAGAATTCAAAACCAAAGGGAAGCAGCTTATTAAATCATGGCAAACAGATATTTTGTACTGAGAATTTTTAACTACATTTTTATTTTCAAGTGCTTATTTGTAACAAAAATGTCTCAAAAATCACTTAGTTTACTTTTGCTTTTGTTGTTTAATCAGTTGGTCAATTTTGGGGGGGATGGCTTGATGTGCATTTTGTGTGTGTGTGTGTGTGTGTGTGTGTGTGTGTGTGTGTGTTCATGTAAGTGACTACCCATGTGTACATGCCCTGTGAGCATGTGGGGGCCAGACAACAACTTCTGAGTGTGGCCCTTGACTTCCACCTCTTGTAAGGCAGGGTTTATCCGCTTTTGTTGCTGCTTTTTCACAGGCGATCTGGCCCTTAATCTTCTGAGGATCTTGCTGAGATTAAAGATACCTGCTATATTTTCCAATTTAAAAAAATATTGCATTTGTTTGTTTATTTATGTATTTATTTTCAAGCTGATAGAAATAGAATGAGGATGGGTGTGTCAGTGCCTTTAGCCATCGCAAACAAACTCCAGATACATGCCCTACTTTGTGTATCTGGCTTTACCTGGGCACTAGGGAACTTAACTTGACTTGTTAGGCTTTGCAGCTAAGTAGCTAAACTGTGGAGCCTTCTTCTCCAGCCCCATGGTCCAATTTTTAGCATGGGTTCTGGTGATTCATAGGCTTCATCTTACCTGGGTAGCACTTTATCCACTGAGCCATCTACTCAGCCCCAAATCACTTAGACTAAACTTAACAAAAATAACTGACTACATAGTATAAGTGTTTTAATATAAAATATTATTTCATTAAATAAAGTAAAAGAATTTCTTTCTTATTAAGTAAAAAATTGGTTTATTAGGTAAACATATAAAATAGTTATAGTTTAAATTTTTGAAATAAAGATGTACCCATAATATATATTTGATAATATGTAGTAGTTAACAATATAATAAACTTAGGGTATAAATCAATGTTTGTTATTGCTTTTAAAATAACTTTATTATGCATAATTATATATAATGTATGAGAAAATCTTGTGAATGTTCCCTGTTTTTTATCCTCTACCAACTGGGGTTCTTCCTAGGTGCAAATAATGAATCTGTCCATAGGGTAGGGGGTTATGAACTGCACCAGAGGTAGCCAGTTTTCATTTTTTTCCTTCCACTTTGTGTACTGTTGCTGAGGGGGGCAATGTCTCTGGATATTCTCCCCCACCATTCTTCCCGCCCCCTCTTCCACTCAGTTCCTTGAGTTATAGTGGGTGAGTTTTTAGTCTCCTTTGTTTCTGAGATTTTAAGTATCTCTGGATCTTTGCCCTGGGTTGTGTTGGGTATCATTGTTTATTAGACTTGCTGTGGAAATTGGTCTCCTGTTTGTCTCCTTAGTTTCTCCTAGGTTTTATGTGGGCCCTGTGTGAAAGCTAGGTGTGGTTTGTCTCCTGCCAGGATGTTAGCCATCATTTAATGTCTTGTTGGTAGAATTGAGTTGTCCCGGGCTCTCTCAATGCCTTCTGAAAAATACAAACAGACTCTCCATCAGAGAGTGAGATCAATATAGGTTAAATGAGACAACATTGCTATTTTGGCTAGCTCCTAATGGGTATAGCCTCTCTGTAGCTCTCTGGTAGTGGGAATTTCTCCTAGATGCCAGAGATCTTCATTCCCATAAGATTATGCCTTGGATCCCAGTTCCAGTGAAGGGTTCCTTGTCACTAAGCAGATCTCTTAGCCAATCAGTAAGCCTTTGATTATCCTCCTCAGTTTAGTGGCACACAGATGAGCATTTCTTGGCTTGCTGGTCTCTTCCATACAGCCTTGTGTTCAGCATTCTTGGACAAGTATCTATATTGTATATCAGTGGTCTCTGCTTTCTCCAAATATGATTGACCAATTTCCCCTGGAAGCTCATGCAACACCTTCCAGTGCTACACATGCTACCATCTGGGAGCTAGTTTCCATTCTGAATCTAGCAGGATCTCTTGGTGTTGTTAGATGACACTCTGTTATTTTGTCAGCAATAGGGTCTTTTCTTAGGCCTGGGGAAGGTATTCAAGGGCTTCGACAGAAGTCTCATGTTTTGGGGACCTCCTGGGTCTCTTTGATCAACAGCTCAATGTAGGAAGGAATCAATGACTGGGACAGAGAAATGCAGGCCTGACCAATTATTCTTAAGTCTATTCTTCCTCCCATTCTGTTGACAGCCCCTCTACCAGGTGGTGTCCTCAGATTCCTCAGTAGCTTGCTGTATAAAAGGTAAAGTTTTGGGCTGGAGAGATGGCTCAGTGGTTCGAGTTCTATAGTTTACCTTTCTGGATTTATCTTTGTTGTATTTGGGTATTACAGTAATGCAGGTTTCATAGAAGGAGTTTGGAAGTATTCCTTGTTCTCCAATTACTCTAAAAAGCTTCAGAAAGTGTGTTTTGAGTTCTGTGAGGAAGGTTTGGTAGAATTTGGCTGAGAATACATCAAGTCCAGGACATTTCCTTCTGGAGAGTTTCTTGATTATTGATTTTGATTGATGTAATAGGTTGATTTAGGAGATTTAACTGCTCTGAGTTTAGTTTTGGCAGGTGGTAGGTATCTAAGAATTCATCCATTTCTTCCAAATTCTCCAATTTTGTGGAATAGAGGTTTTGGAAGTATGTCCTGATTATTCTTCCAATTTCATTGGTGTCCATTGTGATCTCTCCTTTTTCATATCTGATTTTGTTGATTTGGGCCTTCTCTTTTTTCCATTTGTTTAGATTTTCCAGGGGTTTGTCAATCTTATTTATTTTTTCAAAGAACCAGTTCTTTGTTTTATCTATTTTTAAATCATTTACTTAGTTTCTAATTCATTGATATCTTCTCTGATTTTAATTATTATTATTATTTTTTTGGTCTGGAGCTGCTAGGGTTGTTCTAATTTTTCCAAGGCCTTTAGATGGTTAGTTAGGTTATTAATTTGGGATCTCTCTGTCTTTGTTATGAAGTCATTTAATGCTATAAATTTTCCCCTTAGGACTGCCTTCATTGTGTGGCATAGGTTCTGATACAATGCATTTTCATTATTATTTATTTCACGAAAATTTTCAATTTCCAGTTTGATTTCTTGAACAACCCATTCATTGTTTAATAGCATATTGTTCAATCTCCAATAGTTGGTGTAATTTCTATTTGTTCTCTCATTGTTTATTTCCAGCTTCAATGCATTGTGGTCCCATGTGATGCAGGGTGCTACCTCAATCTTGTTGAATTTGTTGAGGCATGTTTTATGTCCTAATATGTGGTCTATTTTGGAGAAGGTTCAGTGAGCTGGTGAGAAGAAGGTATAATCTGTAGAGTTGGGATGAAATGTTCTGTATATGTCTTTTAGGTCCAGTTGAGTTCTATTATTTCCCTGTTGATCATCTGGATATTCTGTCTAAAGACAATAGAGGCATATGAAAGTCTCCAGCTATGATGGATTTGGAGTTAATTTTGTTTTATTTTTTCATTAGTTTTTGCTTTATGAACTGTGGTGCACCTGTATTTGGTGCATACATGTTTATGATGGTGATAGTCTCATGTTGAATTGTTCCTGTGATGAGTAAGAAGTGTCCTTTATTCTCCTTTTGAATAGATTTTGGTTTGAAGTCTATTTTGTCAGATATTAGTGTAGCAACCCCTGCTTGTGTTTTGTTTCTGTTAGCTTAGAAGTTCATCTTCAATCATTTCATCCTGAGGAGGTTCCTGTCTTTAGAGGTGACCTGGGTTTCTTGGAGGCAGCAGATGGAAGGATCCATTTTTCTGATCCATCCTGCTAGCCTGTGTCTTTTTATGGGAGAGTTAAGAACATTAATATTCAAAGTTATAACTATGAGGCTTGAGTCAATCCCTGCCATAGTGTAGGGTTTTAGGGATTTGATGCCTCTCTTATTATTTTGTGTCCTCTAGAGTTGATTATTGTGTCCAACTTCTGGATGGCTCTTAGGATTGGTTGATTGGCTCTTCTGTGTAGAATATTTTGTGGAGAATTCTCTGTAGGTATGGTTTAGTGTCCATATAATTCTAGAACTGGATTTTATCTTGAAATATTTTCTTTTTCCGCCTATTATAAGGGATACTTTCACAGGGTACAATAGTTTGGGTTGAAAGTCAAAGTCATTTAGGTTTTGAAGTATACAACTCCAAGCTCTTCTCACTTTCATGATTTCCATACAGAAGTGTAGCATATCTCTGATGTGTATGCCTTTATATGTGATTCGTTGTTTTGCTCTTGCTGCTTTGAGAACCGTTTCCTTGCTTTCAGTGTTTAGGGTTTTAACTACAATGTGTCTTGGAGAGTTTCTCCTTTGGTCCTGCCTGTTTTGGTGTTCTGTGTGCTTCTTGTATCTGGATGGGATGGGATTCTCTTGTTAGATTGGGGAAATTTTCCTCAATAATTTTGTTGAATATGTTTTCTATGCTTTTGGCCTGGGTTTCTTCCCCTCTGTTATCCCCATGATCCAGAGGTTTGGTTGTTAAGGGTGTCCCATAGTTTCCTCATATTTTGTTCACAAACTTTTTTGAATTTATCTAAGTTTCTGTTATTGATATCTTTTTTTCTGCTTTGTCTTTTATGTCTGAGGTTCTATCTTCCAGGTTATTTACTCTGACAGTGAGGGATTCTAGAGATGTTTTAAATAACTCCATTTGATTTTGGTTTTGTAATAGAGCTTCTTGCATGGTCTCCATCTCTTTGCTGAGTTGCATTTTCATTTCAAAGGTTGTCTATACTTCTTTGTACTCATTCTTGTATTTGATTATGTATTTGTTTAGTGTAGCCACCTGATTCTTGAGCTCCTCTGATTGCTGGTTTGCCTTTAGTTCATTTACTGTTCTACCAAAATCCATCTGTTTTTCCTCCATTGTATTGAGCTTGGTGCCAAAGCTTGCAAACTGATTTTGCACATTTTCACTTACATTGTCAATTTTTGCTTCCATTTCCATTAATAATCTGGATTTAGAATCCTTGCAGAGATGTCCTAAACGTGTCATCTCCTCCTGGGCTTGCATCTGTGCTCTTTCTTTGATATTTTCATTGTTGCCTTCCATAGTAGGTCTATGCGAACTTGGTGTGTGGCTCTCTGCCTGTGTGTTCTTCTTGTGTTGTGATCTGCCCATGTTCAGGTGAGAGTTTGCTTTAACCCAGGCCCTCAGCAGAAGTGGGGACCTAGCAGGAGATTGTGGCAAGGAGTGGCAAGGTTTTGGTATCAGGAAGTGTGGGGTGTGTTCAAACCTTTAGCAGCAGTAGCAGGCTGGGGGCTGAACTTTGATTACAACCCAGAGTCAGTGGGCAGGTTTGTGAGGTGCAAGGAATAGTGTTAAGCCTAAGAAAGACTCCCTCACCTGACCTTGCCTAGGGTCTGGGGTCCCAAACATGTAAGGGAAGGTGGGAGGTTGGCTCAGGTCCCAAACCTTGCTTCACTTGGTGTCAAGACATAGTGGGCATAGCCGTGGGGGATTGCTTGCTTACCTGGCCTGAAACCCAGGATCAGGGGGAACTGTTGTGGGGCACATGGGCTGGTAGGGAGCCAAGGCAAAGCTCCAGAATTTCTTGAATATCATATCTATTTCAGATGATTATATCTAGGTAATTCAGTCTATCCTTTGCTTTTTGCCATTAATGTTGGTGTTATAGTGGTTTCACTTATTATTTTCATTTCTGTAGCCCATTCCTCTGAAGTAATCCTTTTCTGGGAGAAGAAAGACAATCTAATAGATTTTTCTACCTTTAATTTTGTAGGCTCTGTGAATTTTTAATGGTAGTGTTTTAAAGAATTCTTCTTATTTAAATAAGATATTTGATAAAAAGTATTGTAGATAATCTTTTCACTAAATCTTTAACTGCAAAGCTGTAAAAAATAGTTATTACCATATGCTCTTTAATGTGTAAAGCAAAGACCCAGTATGGAATTGAGAAACATAATGAGGTCAATCTCAACTCCATCAATGTTATGTTCTATTAAAATCAAATCCAATCACATTCCTCATTTCAACACAGCAAGGTTTGGCTTTGAGGTATGTTCTGAAATGCACTTAAATTAGAAGAGAAACATTAACATTTTATCATATGAATACCACTAATGGCTCAGAAGATTAGCAGTAAGGCAATCTGGAGGCTTCTACTGAAAACACACTCTTAATAATATCACCTCACATTGAACTGCAATACTGGGAGTTGTGGTTTCAACTAACAAGGCTGTGAAAGAAAGAAAGAAAGAAAGAAAGAAAGAAAGAAAGAAAGAAAGAAAGAAAGAAAGAAAGAAAGAAAGAAAAGCTACAGCCTCATCATCAATGAAAATCCCTTAAACAGAAATCCAGTTTCATTTGACATTTTTTTCCAGAAAATGAAATAGATTCATTCTCAGGTGAGGATGCACCATTCATGATACATTACCTATGAGTTTAATTAATTTCATTTTTACTTATAAAAAAAGTTGGGAGGCATATTTTTTTATCATGTCCTAATAGGAAATTGCACATATAATTGCCAATTCCAGCGATGGTCTTGCACTTTATCTGTATGGGCATGTAGTCCACAAACTCAAAGCACCCAGGAGTAACTATCTTTCAGTATGAAATTTGAAGATTGGTCCCATGATAACCAGCTTCTACCTTAACCATATTCTATACATCAATTGTGCCTTACTGAGAATGAGGAGGAGAAGAAAAATAGTTCTCAATTTATGGCATGGCTATTTTCAACACTTTTGGAAGAGAAAAGTGAGAATTTGGTATCTCCAGAGGTCGACAAATTTCATGTTGCTGACGTCCTCTGTAGCCCAGTCTAGCCTTGAACTAGTGACCCTCTTGCCCCTATCCCTGATTTTTTGGGATGACAGATGAGTACCAGTACTCTCAACTTTAGCAACAAGGTTTTTAAAATAACTTTAAACACTTGATTCCTTGTTATAGAATTTTCTCTGAAATGTTTCAGGAAATATAGCTTGTTGTACCTAACACAATTGAAAATTCTCAAAAACTTACCTGTCTTTTGTGTGTGTGTGTGTGTGTGTGTGTGTGTGTGTGTGTGTGTGTGTGTGATGCATGCACTTGTACACATACATTTCTGTATATTTGAGTGCATGTGTGTGTGCAAGTGCATGTACATGTGTTTGAATGTACATGTGGAGGCCAGAGGCTGATGCTGGGTATCTTTTGCAGTTTCTCCATTATACTTTTTCAGAAAGAGTAGCTCACTCAATCCATAGTTCACTGATTCAGTTAGACTAGCTATCCAGCAAGCAAGCCCATGGGTCCTGGAAGTAAAGCACATGTCACCATGTCCAGTATTTACATGGGTTCTAGAGATCAGAATTCAAGTCCTCATGTTTCCATGACAAGCACTTTATCAACTGAGCCATCTCCATATCCCCTAAAACCATCATTTATAAGAGCTTTAGGAGTACACTAGTTTTACTTACATTTATCATTTCACAAGTAGCCTCCCAAATTACCAAATGTTATCATTCAGATGTTCTTTATTTTAAATAAAAGTATCATGTATGTGAATTAACTTTTAAGTGCTTGTTAAGTAAATTTGGACAATGGTTCAAATATGCTTACATGGCTAGGTTTTATAGTTGATAGCAATTAAAATAACTGATAAACGAAAGTAAATGAGGTATGTTCATCCCTAATAATCCGTGTGTGACATCTTGGGGAAAAATAATATTCAGAAGACACACTTATAGACACAGTGAGACAAATATAGAGACACACACACACACAATTGGAGTTGGAGAGTTATAGGGAGAGAGATAGAGAGAGGACACTATAGCATCAGGACCTAATCATGCTATTTTTTTAGAAAAGCAGTATTTGAGATTCATGTGACAAAGACAAAGAAAGGTCTTTTGAGCCTGGGACAAGTGTCAATAATTCTGAGTAATTCAATCAGAAACAAATTAAATTGTTGGGGTTGGTGAGTGAAAGAGTCATAAATGAAACAGAACACAGTGCATTCAAAGCATGTCCTTAAGATAGTGGATGAATAAAAGACTGACAATATGAATGACAAAAGAGTCAAGGGATTGGCAAATGGAATTTCTTAAATAAAGTGTTTTTCACTGCTTCTAAGGCCTCCTCTGCAATCACACTAAGATTGTGTATATGTAGCATGCTGCTTGAATTGCTTTTAGTTAATGTTCATGAACTATTTATGATAGACCATTTTCTGGTTCATTCCAGATCTCTACACCCCATGCAAACTCTATGACTCACTCTTCCCTTGCTACTCTCCAGAAGGCATTCACTTGCATAATTTTCATGAAACAAAAGTTTTATTGTCCTTGTTACTTACGCAATTTCATGAGAAACTAAACATAAGAGTATCAGATAAGATTAATATTTTTTTCCAAGTGGCAAAAAGATCAGGATTTATAAGCACACGAAGAGAATAAAAAGGCACCGATGTTACAAAGATGGAAGCCCAGTGAATATACCTGTCCAGTTTGGCTTTTTTCGCTTTGCTGACTTTGCATTCAAATTCTCTCTATGTTTTTCATACCTTAAGAACTCATCTCTCTTTAATGCTGAAAGATACACTTATATGTGTTAGTGTATCCTGCACAATTCCATTTGTCATTCCAGAAAAGGCAAAACTATGGAGTCAGTACAAAGGTTGCCAGGGGTGATAGGGAGTGAGGGATGAGGATGGAGCAGATGGCTTAGGCCATGGAACTACGCTGTGAGATAGTGTGATGGTAGATTAGATGATGCATTTGTACAAGCCACAGAGGATACAAGAGAAAGACTGAACTTTGGGCTTATTAGGTTATTCAATGACAGTACTGACGGGGAGTGCTCATATGCACATGAGGTAATGAATATATGAGAAATTTTTGTACATGCTGCCCAATTTTTCTGTGACCACGAAAATCACCTCAAAATGAAGTCTACCAAATAAAACAAAATATGTATATGTTAAAATAGAGGGAAGTGAAGAAATGATACCCACCATACTTTTTCTAAATCCCCCAAAATATATGCCATAATCAAAATTGACCTAGAAAAATACCTATGTATAACAGCCAACCCTGACCCTTATTACGAACATATTATGTCCTTTCCTGATAAGCTGAATAAACTTTGCACTACTTTTGTGATAGCATGCTGGGGTCAGGAGATGGACAGAAGCTTTTCAATACAGTATGAAGCTCTTTGTGAAATCACTAAGTCTTTGCGGATCCACAAATCTTTGCCAATTTCATCGATTTGTTTGACTGATGTAAATTGCAAGTGACTCTCTATTGAGTCAGTTAATTCTCAAGTGATTCTAGCTGACTCTGCAATACACCCCTACATGGTCCAAAGCACTGTAACAAATATCACAGACCTAACCTCATGCAATAGAGCCCAATCTGTCTCATTTCAAATTAAACCCACCCAAAGTAATTGTACTCAAGATTTTAAAAGGCTTTGCTTCTTTAAACAGCATGAGCATGCACTAATAGCATTGCCTTTTATAATTTTGAGAAGAAAAGCATTTTAGGGACCTGAGAAGAAAGGTAGCCTTCAAGGTGTAGGCCTCAAAGCAAGGAATGAAAACATAAAAGCTGTTCTGGCCTGCTTTAGACATCTTAGACGAGAGAGAATAATGGTCTCGGCTCCTGTCCTCATTCCTCCTGTGATCACAGCTACATTTGCAGTTAATGGGGACACCTTCTATAGGAGGCCTTTTAGAGAACATGTGGATTAGGAACAGAAGCACAGAACTGAAACGTTCCACTGAACACAGCCTCTGGGCTTCTCACCACTCAAAGCTTCATAGACAAAGAAGAAAAGAGAAATGATATTATCAGCGGGTATTCCAAGAAGCAAGCGGTCCTGAGATGGTGTCCAAGTGGCACAGCATAGCACAAAAAATCCAATCCTCGTGTCATAAGGTTCAACTCCTGGCTGCCTTGCTTACCAGCTATGTGAACTTGAGAAAATTTTGGGGTCTTTCTGAAACTTTTTGTTCCATGAAGAATGAAAATGATGGTTTTTATATTGCATGGCTATAAAGACATCAAGGACAATGCCAGGCACACAGACAGGAAAGAGTGAATGGGACCGTAAGGTGATTATGGCTATGTGGACAATGGAGAAGACAGTCACCAGTGATGGCCTCCATTCTTAGAACAAGTCACAGTGCTATTTCCTTTGCTTGGAGCTTTCACAAACTGTTTCCTGTCTCTATCATTAAGCTGTACCATTGTGAGACTTTAGCATTAGTGCCACCAGAGAGAGAGAGTCCCCAAATCCGTGTGATCTGGGCTCAGCAGTACAGGGAAGTATCTAACCCCTTAGCCATTTTTTTTTGTTCCAAGAATGACTTTTAATCAAACCAAGCTCAATAATGTTAGCAGAAGAGGTAATTTGGGGAGCTAATACCAGCTCAGGTGGTAATCTGGATGCATTTGCTTCTCAGTACTGAGACTGTTGAATGATTAAATAGATTGATGATTGCAATTGCTTTGGAAATACACAATACTGAATAAATGCCATGAATTACTGCTGTTCAATATACTCAGGAGACATATGTCTCCAAACAGAAAGGTCTCTGAAAGATGGCTGTGTTTAAAGACATTTAGTAGATTTTTTTATAATAAAGATGATTTTTTATCTAGATTTATTCTAAAACTATCATAATACCTAAGGATAATCTTTTTTAAATGCCATTATAACAGAATAAATCTGAAATTGCTCATAAATGCCACTTACAGGAAACTTGGAGAAAAAATGCATTAAGCTAAAACAGAGTTGCCATCTCACTTAAAAATGTATTATAAGACAAAGAAAGCTTCCCATGAGGGTAGTAGCTGTGATAGCTCAGAGCAAATATAAGGGAAACAAATTAAAAGCTATCTAACCCACATAAACACATAAAGAAGTTTCTTTTCCGAAGGTGGGAGAGAAACAACTAGAAGATGTCACATTGGATTCAAAGAATCAATCATTTCTTACTTCAGATTGGTTTCAATGCTGTTTGTAAGTTTCTTCTGATTCCATACAATTACCAAAAAGTGAAAGAAAATGAAATTATAAAAATAGAAATATGATAATGTCTCATATTGCTATTATACTTCTCAGTTTATAGAATAAATTTAATGTATCTGATTTAGGACACAGGTGTTATCTTTTTAGAAAGAAATTTATTCAGTTGAGGAGGCAGAAGGATGAAAGGCTGGAATCTCAGAGCCTGTAGGCATTAGAATCCAAGGCAACAACAAGATTTAAAAATATCTGGACTCAGTGACCTGATGGCATCATTTTCAAACACTGAAAAAAAAAACCTGTGATTTAAAGAGAAGACAGCTTTATGAAATGAATTGACCGAACCACAAATGCACAAATATCTATAGATTTCACAATAGCTTTAATACTTGTAGTACTTATTTTTTAAAAAAAATACTATATATATATGTTAATGTATGTGGGGGGGCTGGTGCATGTTACTGCACATGTCTCAGAAGATACCTTTTGAGTTGATGCTCACCTATCTGCCTTTCCCAAGTGCAAGAGCTTCCTGCTTGGGATTCTTGCTATGCAGTATTTGCCTCAAGCTTCTGGGATATTCTCTTACCTCCACCTCCTTTCTGACCATCACTATAGGTGTACTGGGTTTAAAAGGTCCTCCATGGCTTCTGGCTCTTTATGTGGGAATGGGATCAAACTCAGAAATTCCAGTTTAAGCCATGAGTGCTTTATCCACGAGCCATCTCTCCAAACCCATATTGCAAGTACTTAAATTTTAAATGACAGAAAATTAATGTTAGGAAATGGATTTGCACAGTATAATAGAGAGTAGTACTGAATTGGGCAGCTTGTCCCAAAATGTGTTCTTTAGAATCCTCATATAGTGAGATGCTGGTGGGTGATCTGCACAGTAAGTTTAAATGGTGAAATGTACTTTGGAAATGCTTTGGTGGGTGTGTTAGTCAGCTGCATGCCACTAGGATGAATCTCCAAACCAGGCACAGTTTATGGGAGGAAAAGATTTATTGAAATTACAGATCCAGGGGAAGTTCCATAATAGTGACTGAGGCTGGCCCCCTTTCACAGATCCAAGCAGAGAGAGAAATCCATCACCAACACCATATATACCAACAAACAGCAAATACAGGTTTTGGGGGGGAATCTCCTTCCCCTTTATATAGCCTTAGGGCAGGTCTTGCAACCCTTCCCCAGACTTAATAGCTTCCTGAGTCTCTGAAATTTTCTTCCTGCACTGCCTGTACTGGAAGGGATGTTCATTTCTAGCTTCTCTGGGTTTCTTTACATCCTGCCCCCCTACTGAGAGGCTGCTTCCCTGTAAACATCCTCAGAGACCCACCCAGGATTGCTAAACAGATCAAGGTGTCAACATTTAACTATTACAGTGGATCTCTTATATCTACTTTTATTTGCAGTATATATTGATACACCAAAACCTCTGTAACTTCTGCAGTAAGAAATCTCTGTAGCCTATCTGAAAGCCTCCAAACTTCATGTTTTACTACAGTGAGTTCTGAGCTGCAAAGTCATATAAATGAAGATCAGATTATAGTAAATCAGAAACACCCAAGGCTACCAGCAACAGACTGGAACTCTGGAGTGGAATTTTTGTTGCTTTAGTATGGAAGAAGAAGATATGCAAATAGTATTAAATGAAAACAAAGAAAAAGTTATTATTCATGGGATCTTTATCCCAAACAAGACAAGGAAGCATGAGTCCATTTCTCTTTCCACTAGGCAAGAAATTTACTGTAAATGTCACAAAGTGGACTCAGAAACCCTGAGAGAATTTCTCTGTCCCACATTTAAACTTGCAACACATTTTCTTTGGCTTGGATGATCAGTAAAAGATTTTTTTAAAAAATGAAAAGATCAAGAGAAAAACATGTCCAAAATAACAAGCAATATTGAGTCTTGGTCTGCCAGCCAGCGTGCAATTACAGAAGTCCCATGCCATAGTGTCTGTGGATACACACTGAAATCCATATCCGTGGAATGAGATGAATTTAGGCACGAATATTGCCTATCTGTTTAAGATAATTATTAAATCATGTCAACAAGTAACTTGCTTATAGTAGGATGGAGATAAATTATCAATCACAATAAAAAGTTCTCATAGTCCCTAAGCAAACTGATCATTAATCTAAATATTTATTGTTATCACTCTCTGCTGAGCATATGTCTTGATGATTGTTAGCTTTTCACAGTTGTATTAAATTACCTAAAATAAAAGACTTAAGGGAGGAAGGTGATATGTTTGCTCACAGATTAGGAGGTGACAGTTCATAGGTCACTGGCTCTATTTCTCTTGGGCTTGTGGCAAAGTAGAAAATCATGGCAAAGGAAGTCTGTCTGCTTCATGGCATACATAAAGCAAGAGAGAGAGGAGAAGAAGAAGAAGAAGAAGAAGAAGAAGAAGAAGAAGAAGAAGAAGAAGAAGAAGAAGAAGAAGAAGAAGAAGGAGGAGGAGGAGGAGGAGGAGGAGGAGGAGGAGGAGGAGGAGGAGGAGGAGGAGGAGGAGGAGGAGGAGGAGGAGGAGGAAGAGGAGGAGGAAGAGGAGGAAGAGGAGGAAAAGAGAAGGAGTCTGGAGACAAGATCTTCTCATCAAAGACACTCCACAACTACCAGCTCAAAGTTTTCATGATCCAATTGCTTTCTGTCTTTTACTTTTTATTAGTTTGGAACTTTATAGACAAATTGTGTGTTGGTCCCAGTCCCTTCTTATATTCCTCTGACATCCCCTCTTCTCCCCCCCCCTCCATCATTACACTGAGGGCCCTCTTCAGTGGGGTTACTGGCTTTCAACATAGGATTATGAATGCAGGAATCTGTCTCTGTGGTGGTTAGGGCAATGCATCAGGATACTCCTTCCCATACCCTGTGACTCTTACAATCTTTCTAGCCCCTTTTCTGCAATGTTTCCTGAGCCTTGGTGGTATGTTAAAAGTCTACTTTAATGTTGAGCTCACTGCAACTTTAGATTTCTGCTGTGATTAGTTTTGAATGTCCTCAGTGTATATCATCATCTTCCTGGAGCAGGTTGTCAAGGTAGCAGAGAGCAGCACTTAAGTGAGCCATCTCTAACACATTTTCCGGGGCCCAGGTGACCAATCACTTCATCCTTATCTTTCATCATATTTGGGACCATGTGTTCAACATGAAAATTTCAAAAGACATTATATACCTTAACCACAACCACAATAGCGACTTTGTTTTAGAAATTACAGGTGTAAATTATAGGATTATGTGACACTGGACTGTAAATTCTACTTTTGAGGCTGGCCGTCTCTTGAACAAAGAACATAATCAAATAAATACAGACACAATTAACTGAGGCACAGAGACTTGTACCCTGTTAACCTCTATGTCATAAGTTAGCCATTATTTAATTTGTGGAGCCACAGATTCTCTGGCAATATTGGACAGGATGATCTTTTAATACTTGAAGACAGAGATATTTAATACTGAGGGTTTTGGAGGAGGACTGGGATCAAACTTCCCTCTGTACTATATTTTTCTCTCAATCCTGATACTTAAAGGCTTTAGGGGCACACCGTCCTCTGATGCTAAATTTTTGGGTCACTTTTATGACAGGTGAATAATTCGGTTCAATGCATCTCAAACTTTTCAGCAAAATAGAGAGGAAAGGAATACTGACAAACTCCTTTTACAAAGCCAGCATAACCCTGATACCAAAGCCACACAAAGCCAATACTAAAAAAGAAAATTACAGACCAATCTTGCTCATGAAAATAAATGCAAAAATTCTCAACAAAATACTTACAAACAAAATACAAGTTTTCATCAAAAAGAGCATTCACCCAAACCAGGTAGAATTTATCCCAGAGATGCAGGATAGTTCAACATATGCACATCAATAAATGAAATACACTATATAAATGGACTGAAGAACAAAATCACATGATGATCTCAATTGATGCAGAAAATGCTTTTGACAAAATTCCGACATCCTTTCATGGTAAAAGTCCTAAAGAAAGTGGGAATAGAAGGACTGTATCTCAACTTAATGAAGATCATTTATGACAAACCTACAGCCAACATCATAAAAAGTGGGGAAAAACTTGAAGCATTCCCACCAAAACCAGGAAAAAGACAAGGATGTCCACTGCCCCCACTTTAATATAACGTTTTAGCTATATCAATAAGAGAAGAGACACAAATTAAATGTTTACAGATCAGAAAGGAAGAGATCAAATTATCTTTATTGTGGATGATATGATTCTTTATTTAAGTGACCCTAAAGATTCTATCACAGACTGTTAGTGCTGATAAACACTTTTAGTAACCCAGCAGTATACAAAAGTAACACATAGAAATCAGTAGCCTCCCTAAATACTAACAACAGACAGACAAAAGTTGAAATTGAGGAAATACTCCAATTCTCAATTGCCTTGGGGGGGGGAAGAAAAGGTACCTTAGAATAAACCTAACCAAGGAAATGAAGGATCTCTATAGTGAAAACTTTAAAACACTCAAGAGAGAAATTGGAGAAGACACCAAGAAAGGGAAAGACATCATATGTTTTTGGATTAGAAGAATAAATATCATTAAAATATTAATCTTATAAAAAAAAACTACCATTTAATGCAATCCCCATCAAAATTACAAAAGCATTTTTCACTGTGGGGGAAACTAACTGTTCTTTAACTGGACTGGAGGCCCATTCCACAGGAGAGAATGCATGCCTGGTACTGAAGACCTAGTCAAAAGCCTAAGGTTAGAGAGGCAATAAATCCTAGGGGATTAACACCTGCTTTTGTCTGGCTAAATGCATATATTATGCCCACCAAACTCCCTTGCAAGCAATTTTCTTTTAAAAAATGGCTATACCATATTATAATGCTACTCTCACTCTTGTCTAGAGAAATTTCTCTTTTTCAGATGGCAGTGACATCTGGGATAATGCAAAACACACCATAGTTCTGAGAAGAACTGACAGTGGAGTTTTCAGCACTGGGACATCTCTATCACACTTCCGGAGGCACAGGGTCTATTGCAGAAGAGGTGGTGGAAAGATTGTGAGGGTCAAAGGAAGGGTAGGACTGCTTACAATGCAATCTTTGAGACACACAAAATGTCTTTGATATTCATGACATCACAGTGCCTGATATACTTACACATAAGTGGAGGAATAGATGACAACAAGAAACAAAATAGAGACTAAGAGCAGGAAGAAATATGGGGGAGGTTGAGGTGAGAATCATAAATGGTTTATTGTCTATAACTGTGGAAACTATTGATAAAATTTTAATTAAAAATAAAATAAAATAAAAATGCAATCATATCACACACACACACACACACACACACACACACACACACACAAAATACCTAAAAGGTTCTGCCTTGCATGTCATTAGCACCCAAGGGAAAAGAAGTACAGCTATCATTAGAATTTAAGATTAGTCAGTTTCCCCATGAGAAGGTGTAGGGCATTCTACAAAGAAGATATAGAAACATTTTCTTAATTTTATAAAGAGTAATAAGATTCCATTATTGCCTTAATGTGCTTTATTATAACATTCTAAATCGCTGCTTGTATCTGTGAAATGGAATAATAATGTTGTACAGAACTTAACTAAGACATAGTTTCACTAATAAAATTGGTGATCTATCTCAAATCAGTTAAGAATTCAATCTTCCATGTAGATTGCTTAGATCTTCTGAAGTTATAAGAGAAAACAATGAAAATGAAAGATACTCTCACTGGGTCTTTTTGCTATTGGTCAGTTTTATTTAAACTCTCTGGACCTCCGTGCTAAGTTATGTGTTTATTATCAACACAAAGACACTTATATTGTGTTCACTACTTTATAGTTATAGCACAACTCATCCAGTCAAATTTATGCTACATAATTAATATGTACTCCATACATGCATAGTGAGTTGCACAGATGTGTGTCTAATTTTCCCCTAATAAATAAATGAAGATTGCTTCACAGATGTTGTGAGGTTCTGAAACAAGTAACATCATTTATGAAAAACTACAAAACACACACTTATATCTCCTACACACACACACACACACACACACACACACACACACACCAAATCTAATATCAGAATGGAAAATGGAACATACAGAATCCTTAAAGAAGTCTTTGATTTTTCTGAAACATGAACCTCAAATTATTAAGAGGTATCTCCCACTATGATAATAAACAACAACAACAAAAAAAGAAATTGAACTACTACTTTAAGGAAAGACACATGATCTTAAGACAGATATCAGCTCCAAAATTCTAAAGAAGTTGTAGCTAGCCAACATTAAAAAGCATTATAAAAAGTAATATAAGAATAGAATAGAAATAAGAATGAAGGGAGATCTGATAATTGCTAATAAAGAGACAGAGAAAAGACTTAGAGACTTGAGTGAATGTGTGGTATGATATTTCACATGCAAACAAGATAACCTTATAAAAATTAATCTGAAAAGTATTTTTTGTCAATAATAAACTCATCAAACCAGACGTGAGAAGTGAGAGTTTATGAAACAAGGGTAAGGACTGGGGGGAAACTTAAACATGAAGCTAAACCAAAATTGATTCAAAATCATAAAATTCTTACATATGTAACCTATTGAGTAAGTAGTGGGCAAAGAGGGGCCATGAATAGAAGGGGAGAGAGTCTAAGAAAGAAAAATTGATCAGTCTGGCAACTCCTGATCAAAGTCACTGGCTCTTTCCCTCATTGACCTGTTGACCAAAATGACCCATGAGGTCCCAAAAACAAGACAGGATTCTGTCAAAGCTCTTGAATGCCCACCCCAGACCTGAGGTAAGGATGCTGTTGCTGAAGAAACCACAGACAGCCATCTATCAGCACCAAGAGACCATTTGAGGTCCAGAATGGTAACCAGTTGGAAGGCACTGCATAAGCTGCCAGGGGAAGCTGGTCAATGACAGCTGGAGCAAACAGAGACCACTGATATGAAACGCAGTCTGCTGCCATGAATAGGCTGACCACACTGCCTACTAGGAGAGAGCAGCAAACCAAGACTCGAACACTTGTGCAATGGAGGAGCCAAAGCCTGGGGGAGGCAATCAACAGCTTCTAATTTGGCCAAGTAATCTACTCAGTGACAGGGAGCCCTTAACTGGAACTTGGGATTCAGGGTGAAATGCACTGGGTACCAAAATCTTGGGACCTCAAAGAGAAATTCACCTTACAAGTGATTTACAAAGAGGCTACTCAAAATAGAATCTAGCTAATTCAGAAATGTGTATCTCAGTTAACCTATACTGATCTCACTCTCTGATGGAGAATATATTTGTATTTTTCAGAAAGCAGCAAGAGAGTTGTGGCTCATCCAACCCTACCAAGGAGCTGCAGGCCGATAGCTGACATACTGGCAAGAGATGAGCCACACCAGACCTACTGTGGAAGATCCATACAGAACCCCACAGAGAGTGGTGGGATAAGCAAGAGACCCACAACCACAGCCAATCAGTGAACCCAGAATAAGCCAGACAGACAGGCACCAATGATCTTCAACACAACCTAAAGCAGAAGTACAGAGACCCCCTTAGACCCCAACAATAAAGCAGCCTTAATACTCACCCACCATGTCAGGGAACTGAGCTAAAGAGGGGGTGGAAAGACCGTAAGAGCCATGGTGGGGGAGAATATCCAGAGACATGGCCCCCCTCAGTAACAACACCCAAAGAGGGGTGGAACCGGGTTGACTCTTAGGCTATCCATAACTTCCTACCCCACGGACTGATTCAGACTGCCCACGGAGTAGGATACCCTGCTGATTGGGGAAAGGGAAGAGGGAAATCGGGGAACTGAAAATACCAACACATTATTTGCTCATTCAATGTATCTAATTTTGAATAGTAAAGAAAATTAAAAAAATAATAAACTTATAAATATAAGCAGTAGAATGAAGAAGAAATTTGTTCTTTAGGAAACAACATATTTAATCACAGGAAGAATGCAAGGTACTTATTTCCCACAGATAATTTTTATAGGGTTTGATTTTTTAAAATATATTTATTATGGATAAGTTTATACATTGCATGAGTACATTCTGTGAATATGTACCTGTTTCCCTCCTCTCTGTCCCCTACCCACTTGGGTCCTTTCTCAGTCCGCATTCTGGATCTGTCTATAGGATAGAGGGTTATGAACTGCACCTGAGGTAGCCAGTTTTTCGTTTTTTTTTTTTCTTCCCCCTTGTGTATTATTGCTGAAAGGGGCAATGTCTCTGGATATTCTCCCTCACCATGGCTCTTACGTTCTTTCTGCCCCGCCCTTCTGCTCAGTTCTCTGAGTCATAGTGGGTGAGTTTTAAGTCTGCTTTGTTGTTGAGATCTTAAGTATCTCTGGACCTTTGCCCTAGGTTGTGTTGGGTATCATTGGTGTGTGACTCCATTGACTTTCATGCGTTATCAGACTTGCTGTGGTGATTGGTCTCCTGTTTGTCTCATCACTTTCTTGTAGGTTTCATTTGGGCCCTGGGTGAAGTCCAGGTGTTTTTTTTTTTTTTTCCTATGTTAGTCCTTTGTTCACCTATCTTTAGACTTTCTTTTTGTTTATCTAGAGCTTGCTAATAAAACCCAACACAAAACACTTTTAGATATAACAGTCCTGATTAGTTGAGCCATTTAAACATGTGTATATATTTTTAAAAAATTGGCTAATAATAAATTTGAAGATGAAAACTGTCATAAATCTGCCTAAATTTAATTTATCCATGGTTATTTTCTTTAGTTTAGTTTATCCACAGTTATTTTCTTTCACAAACAAAATTGGCCTTACAGAGTACAGAGAGTTAGTAACTTTCATAGTGCTCTTTGTTCTTAGACTGTAAGTTGATTTCTGGACAGGTTAGGCAACAAGATATTCACTGGTACAACTCTTCTCCCTTTTAACAACAGTTGCAATTTGAGCATTTTCAAAATCATAGTAATCATGGATAATTTGCTATAAGACTTACAGGACCTTGGAAGGCTGTTTACTCATGGTTATAGTTTGTCAGAGGGAAAAGGATACAGACTGGGATCAGCCAAAAGAAGAAGGGAACTTGGTGGTCTAGAGGAGGGCCACAACTCAGGAAGCACTCCTTTCATTGCACTTGTGTGCAAGACACACTCAGCAATGCCCACGGGGATGCTGACACACTGCCTGGGGTTCAGAGGTGTTAATGGTGCTCTA
Organism: Zapus hudsonius; assembly: GCA_004024765.1. Lineage (NCBI taxonomy): Eukaryota > Metazoa > Chordata > Mammalia > Rodentia > Dipodidae > Zapus > Zapus hudsonius. The sequence continues at coordinate 65,829 of PVHP010000753.1, forward strand.
TTGTGTAGTATGGATCCTGTAGTTTTCCACCTGGTGGATTTGAATCTCCAAGCTGGGACTGTGTGACTCTCAGCCCCCATTGTATTCTCATAACATATTCTGATACAAAAATTAATTACTTGGGCTGGAGAGATGGTTCAGCAGTTCAGGCACTTGCCTACAAAGCCTAATGACCTGATTTCACTTCCCCAATACCCACTTAAAGCCAGATGCACAACGTGGCTCAAACATCTGGAGTGTGTTTTCAGTGGCTGGAAGTCCTGGCATAGCAATTCTCAATGTCTCTTTCTTCTCTCTCTCTCTCTCTCTCTCTCTCTCTCTCCCTCTCTCTCTTCTTTCTCTCTCTTTCTTTCTATCTCTCTCTTTCTCTCTCTCTGCTTGCAAATAAATAAATTTTAAAAATTAACCATTCGATGTCAATGGCCTTCCTAATATCATAATTGCACTACAAGTAAAGGTTACTATTAATTATTATATAAATTTCTATAAACGTCTTGTAAGTTAAAAATAATTTTTAAATGTCCAACCAAAGTCAAAACAAATGAAACTAAAGAGACTCTAACGTATAATATGATTCAATCATAGACTAAAATGCAAAATTAGGATGACGAGGAGGAGGAGGACAAAGTCTCACTACTTAGCCAGTGTTGGCCTCTAACTTTGAATATTCTTCCTTTCACTCCCAGTGCTGGGAACACAGGCCTATAGGCCACCATGTCCAAGTAAAATGGAAAAATGATTTTGAATGAACACTTACGGTACCTTGTTAGGTTATATTAAAACAAAGATATTAAATATTATTTAAAAATATATTTTAATGCAATATATCACACCATGGTATGAAATAATAAAATCTACTCATATAGATAACACTGTATCTTTAAGGTCCATATAGGAAAATATTACAGTTTAGGAGGCAATAGACTCAGCATTGATAGTGTTTGGAAATATGCCACATTTCAAACTCATGTTGAAAGTTAAGCCATTATAACAATACTAACAGGTGAGGCTCTTAGGCCATTATCATGCCTTCAGGGCTCTTCTCTCTTATCTTTTCTTTGATGTCCATGAGGAGGCTAATGAACGCTAATCTATTCTAGTATAAACTGATACTTTTTTAGGAATCAGAAAATTGATCTTATATGTTCTAGAATGGATAAGTAGAAAATATATTATGAATGCATAAGCACTTGGCTGTGAAGAATGAGTAGAGTATATTGCTGTCATCACTTGACTATAAGGGGTGGAATGACATTCTGTCAGGACTAGTAACTTTGTATTGTCATTCTTTTGACCTGCACAGAAACCTAGGCGAGGCTGCAGAGATATGGAAAGTTAGGCTTATAACACAGTCATATCTTTACCTCTATTTCTGACTACTGACATATAAATGAATTGCAGGGTCAAGTGGCAAAGAGGTGATCTTTGTGTTTGTTTTATGTCTGTAAAAGAACGAGCTGTGGTCTGGAGTGATGGACATTTGATGGACTAGTGATGCTGACATTCACCTTTAGATACAAGTCTGAAGTATCAGAGAGAAAGGAGAGGGCTTTACAGATACAGTTGTCTTTCAAGCCATTATCCATCTATTGGATATTGACAGAATCAAGAATAATCCAGAAACCTGACCCTCCTTTTTGACCAATGAGCATAAGAATTACACTCACTGTAATAAAATCAGTTTGACTGTCGATGGCAGTAGAACCAGGACTTCTGTGTGTTCTATCACTGAAGTTTTCTTTGCTTCCTTAAATTTTTGAGCCATCCTAAGACACTTCAATGTCTCATCAATATTCTTACTTTCTACTTAGTAACCTGGAATTGGATTCTCATGGCTACAATAAAAGAGTCCTGACCCAAATAGATTCTATATACACTAATTATAGATAGGGCCAAGTCCAGCTGACTAATAAAAAAATAAATTTCAGAATAATTTCAGTATTTAAGAGATCCATAAGTTAATATTAAGACATAGTATCGGTCAATGAATTTCCAGTATATTTGGGAAGACAGAAGCCATGCATTAATTTTTGTGTACTTTTAGATCTGGAATGGGAGAGAACAAAACAGATCTTCAGAAATTTTCTGGAAGAAGAGAAGGATTGAGAAGAGATATGAATCCTAATAAGTTGCTCCAGTCATTAGGAATATTAAAATGAGTTTTAATGAATAAAAACTCCAGTGCATAAGATGAGATAAAGGGGATGGTGAGCCGTCAGTATGATTAGCTCCTGATATCAGGTAATTTCCAGCCCAAGACAGGGGTTGTTCTTTCTACATTTATCTAGACACAAAGAGCTTTTTATGGGAGCATGCAATGTGCCCCATAGACAAAGACCTCAAAGGACAATCTATCAGCAAAAGAAATTTATGAGAAGGTTCAATATTATGTGTTTTTAAAGCTTAGAAGTGATGACCTTTCTATAAGAATCATGTTAGAATTTGTTTCTCTTTTTCATCTTACCCCGTGATAAGACAGGCAAATGTGCAATAATGGGAGATGCAATATGATCAGCCAGGTGAAAACCTGAGCCATAAACAGATAACCATGCTGCCAACTGAGGAACTCACAAGGTAGAGAGACCTCCTGGACTGGGAGCCTTCAATCTCACAACTAATAGTTCTGCGGAAAATCCAAGTTAGCAATGGTAGGGGTCAGGTTGCTGGCTTGTGCCCTCCCTTGGTGACAGCTCCAGGCAATTTTACCATCCAGCTGTTCTGTTTTTCAAAACTAAAGTAATTGGAATTGAACTACAGAGCTTTGCTGAAACCCTGGCAATTAACAGTGCTATTTCCCAAATTGCACTGTAATGTGAAAGTGTCCATCAATCAACCCAGTGAAATAACATATTTTCTCACCAGATGTGAGACTTAATATCTTCATAACTCTCTGGATTTACCACTTATGAATTGTCAGCCTTACCTCCAGCTCTTAGAATTAATGGACTACATACCTGCTATGCAAGGATGGTTTACAGTTGTAAATATGCCCACCTTCATCTTAGATATATGTACGAAAATGTTCTTTAAGATGCAATCAGAAAACAAGCTAGATGTGAAAATTCCATTTATATTTACAATGATATGTGTTCACATTGTCTAGATAAATATAGTTCCTGGAGTCTTAGCACAGCACATTTTAGTAGACGGAATAACCAGTTTAATGAACAATAAATTACAAGGTGAGGATGCAATAACTTGATATCTTTTACAATTTCTAGAAAGAGATGGAAAATACTTTAAGTTTCTAGTTCATCTTGGACTAAAAAGAGAATTCAAAGAATTCCATATATGTTCATTTTAGATGCAATGACTATCAGGTAGATCCATTCTCATTTTGTGTTCACTCTAATATCAAACATTGGACAATATTTTCTCCTGACATAAACCAAGAAAAATTCTTGTGGTGCCAGAAACTCAGACTTTCCAGGTTTCAAAATATACTCTTCTCACAAGGTGAAATATTGTATCAGTGAAGTTCAATCCCATAGACTTCAGATGGACTTAACTCATTTAACAAATTAATATTTCTCCACTGTTTCAATGAATTCAGCAAGGTGCCAAGTGGATAAAGAAGAGAAGCCTGGGAGACCATAGGAAATGGTGGGTGTGGGGTTTGTGATGGTATGTAGAGATGGTTCCCCAGATGATTACTGCACACCAGAAGGAATATAAATGGGCAGACATGCAGGATTGTCCAAAGGATTATAACTTTTTATTGCACCAAAACATTAAAGAACTTCAGCTTTTATAAAGAAATGCTTTAATCCCAGCACTTGGGAGACAGAAATAGGAGGATCACTGTGAGTCTGAGGCCAGTCTGGGACTATAGATTGTGTTCCACGTCAGCCTGATTAGAATGAGAGCCTATGTCAAAAACAAACAAACAAAAAATACAAAGCAAATAAAAAAGAAAATCTTCCTTTTTCATATCAGTTACTTTCTCATTGTTATGACAAAATATCTATCAAGAAGGAGCTTAAGGAAGCTTAAGGAAGAAAAGGGTTTTATTTTCAGCTTGCTGTTTTGAGGAAAACTTCATCATGGAGGAGAAAGCAAGGCAGGAGAAGAAGCTGAGAAGAAGGGGTGAGAGAGAGAAGATCAAACGGGGCTATGCTTAGGACCCCAATGACACAGTACAGCAAGGATTTACAACCACATGTTCCATAGCCTTCCAGAAAATATGTCATCAACTGGTGACTAAGTATTCAAACACATTAGTCTATAGGGGACATACCACAATTCCATTCTCTAATTTCATAAAATCATAAGATACTCAGCAACACCCATCAATAATTCTATTGCATCAACTCACACAACTCATTTTGCTAATGTCTTGTCAACTTGACAGGATTTAGAATCCCATGGAAACAAATCTCTGGCCATTATCTGTGGATGATTTCCTAGTTTAAATAAGTTAACATACGAGAATCCACCCTTTCTTGTGGGTGGCACTACTCCATGGGTTGGGATCCTGGGCTATACAAAACACTGAAAAATACCTGAACACTATAGTACTTCAATACACTCCCCTTCCTCCTTGCTGATGTGATGAGGCAATGCCAATTTCCAGCTTCTGCCATGTGTTCCCTGTCATGAAGGATTCTCACCTCCTGGAACTGTAGGCTGGTATTTGTCAAGTATTTTATATCAGCAATGAGAACTTGACATTATACTGGGAGTGGAGGTATGGCAGCAATAAACCTGACCACGTGGTTGTTAGTTTTTGGAACTATTTTGTGGGAGGAATGTGGAAGGATTTAGAACCTTGGCAAACAGAAGTCTTACAATGCTATAAGCTGCACTTAATGAGCTGATCTGGTGGGAGAGTGAGTTTAGCAGAACAGAAGGCTGAGAAAAACATAGACTAGGGCAGCTCTCTTTCAAAGTGAAAAAGAGGGACTTTATAGTGAACTGGTCTAGAGAGCTCTATTTGATATGTATACTGAACTGAACTGGTCTAGAGAGCTCCATTTGACATTCTGGCAATGGAATTGGCTGAATTCCATCCATTTTTTGGCATCTTTGTCAAAGATCAAGTAGCTGTTGGTTACTTCGCACACTGTGCTGTTGATCAGAGAGACTTAAGAGGTTCCTAAAAAATGACAGGCTTATGCCAAAGCTCTTGATCACCTGTCCTAAGCAAAAGATGAGCAAGAGCGCTACCTCCACAGCAACTCAGACCACCTATTAAAAGGAAATGGAAACAGACACTCAGGATACTCAAAACAGCCCAAAGCAGAAACCCAGAGACTGGTAAGACTCAACAGTAAAGCAAACTTAAAACTCACCTACCATGACTCAGGGAATTTGGAGGAAGAGAGGGTGGAAAGATTGTTAGAGCCATGGTGAGGGAGAAGATCCAGAAACATTGCCCCCTTCAACAACAACAAACAACAACAACAAGAAAAAACTGGCTACTCCTTGTACAATTCATAACCCCCTCTCTATAGATTGTACGCAGGGAGGAGGGAAATTAGGAAATGTATGAACACAAGACTTATTCATACATTTCTAATTATTAACAAATAATTTTTAAAAAGGACAAAAAATCTAACAAAAAAGAAAGTTGAATCTCCAAGAACTAATTGAATTTCTAAAGACCCAAAACCTAAAAGGAGTAATGTAATGGTCATGAATAAGAGTTCATAACCCTCCACAATAAAAGCTTTACCCTCAGATATGAATTTTCAAATTCTTATTATTTTTAAAAAGAGTCTTATGGGCCCACATTGGCTTTTTGAACTTGTCATGTAATGAGGATGACCTTGATCTCCTGATCCCAGTATACCTACCTGCAAAGTCCAGGGATTCCATAGGTAGGCTAACATGCCCATTTAATTCCGAAACTTTAGAGATTTCAAAATAACTTCAGTCATAAACATAACCACATTAAGAAATGAAAACCTAATATACACCCTTAAATCTCATTTTAATTATTCTGGATAAATGCCGTTTTCCAAATAATTTCATAATTCTCATTCAGAATTATGAAAATTCTTATGTGCTTCATTAAAAAGTAGTTTCATCAGCACACAATGCAACCTAATTCTTCTGTAGTTGACAAAAATTAGACTTAGTTGGAAAACCTTGTTACCTAGACTTTGACAGTATCTTTTCAGCATTAAGTTCATGTGAATTCACTAGAAATGTTGAAATGAGTCATTATGACCACCTACTCTCAAGTAGAATTTTCAAAGTTTCAAGTTCTGTGTTTGATCAAGAAAATCTTTTTATAGTAAAATTTACACCTGAAAACTAAAAAAAAAAACACTAAAATTTCAATAATATAAATTGAAAAAAATGCTTTATAATGCTCATGCTTTGACCCTTATTGGAAGTCTATATAAAATGGTCTTTGCCACATTCATTATCTCTTTTTCTCCTATTTCTTCCTCTTTCTCTTTTTTTGTTCTTTCTTTCCTTATCTTACAAACACATTAAAAGCTCAGTTACACCGTAGTATTTTTAATAAAAATGGATCACAATTGAGGTATAATCAGAACTGAAATATTAAAATAAAAATGTTGTTTATAAGAAAGAGCATGATTACCTTTTTCTTTTACTGCTGAGTAGAATTTCATTGTGTCATTTGTCAGTTGAAATCTGGCTAGTTTCCAATTCCTAGTTATTGTGAATAGAGCAGCCACAAATGTGGTTGAGTGAGTATCTCTGTAGTAAAGAGAAAAGTCTTAGGATTTATGCCCAGGAGTGTAGAGCTGGGTCAAATGGTAGATCTATTTTCATCTTTCTCAGGAGAGAAATGATACTGATTTCCATAGTGGTTGTACAAGTTTATATTCTCACCAGTAGTGTATAAGGAATATTCCCACCAAGACTTAGGAAACATTACAGAAGAGGAGACAGGAACATTATAAGAGCTCCTGGCAGGAGACAAACCACCCTGGCCTTCACACAGGGCTCAAATGACACCTATGAGAAAGTGACCAGACAAACAGGAGACCAATCATCACAGTAAGTCTGATAACCCATGAAAGGTCAATGAAGACAGAAGCCAACGGTACCCAACACAGCCCAGGGCAAAGGTCCAGAGATACTTAAGATCTCAACAATAAAGCAGACTTAAAATTGAGTCAGGGAAGTGAGCGGAAGAGGGGACAGAAAGATTATAAGAGCCAAGGTGGGGGAGAATATCCATAGACATTGCCCCCCTCAGCAACAATACACAAGGGAAGGAAAAAAGAAAAACTGGCTATCTTGGGTGAGTTCATAACCCCCTACCCTATGGACAGATCCAGTATGCACACTGAGGAAGAACCCCAGTGGGGAGGGGACAGAGATGGGGAAACGGGGACACCTTCACAAGAGTTGCTCATACAATGTATATACTTACTCATAATAAAGACATTTTTTTTTAAAAAATAGCTCTGTGGGTAGGAAAATCATGAGCATCCCTCCTACCCCCTCACAGCCTGAATGAGGCCTTCAAGACCCCACTGTGTATACCAACAACCAAGGCCTCAGTGGAATGGTTTTGGGGGAGAAGTATGTACATAACTGTACATACTCTTTAAAAATAAAAATAAATATTTTAAAAAATAAAATATTACAGTTACACTGTAGTGGCAGAGCTGGGGATTAGAATTTAGATAATACCCAGCAAATTACAATGCACCTCAGAATTTAAGGAGTACCTGAATTCTTGTCTATAAAGTTAAAGAATTAAAATTATAGACCACCAGAGGATAAGGTATAGTGGGAGACTTTATTTAAAAGAAAATGGGAAGTTACAGAGTTCTCCAGCCACCAGTGTGGAGAGAACATGTGGGAGAGGTTTTAGCAAAATCTGGGCTGCTCAGCTAAACAAGCAAGAAAAGAAAAGACCATGAGAAGGAAAGGTTCCTGTGGGAATGTCCTTCTGCTAGGCCAGGGAAGAAGAGGCTAGACTTTGTTTCAGTGACTTTTAAGACCTCCACCAGGTAGCCACAGAGCCAGCTGGTTGGTCCATACCTGACCTATCAGTTTTAGCATCTAAGTTTGAACTATAACTAGAAACGCCTCTCACTCAAGGAGAAGGGGGTCTATAGAACTTACCTGAAAGAATTAACTGTCACACCACTATTGGCTTTTCTTATCATCAATGCAATACAGAAGGATTTTCTTTAAAATATTTTATTTATTCATTGTCAAGCAGAGAGAGAGAGAGAGAGAGAGAGAGAGAGAGAGAGAGAGAGAGAGAGAGAGAGAGAGAGAGAGAGAGAGAGAGAACACACCGGGGCCACCACTTTGTGGGTCTGGCATATGTGGGTACTGGGGAATTGAAGCAGGGCCTTAGGCACTGGAGGCAAGTGCCTTAACCACTGAGCAATCTCTCCAGCCCATGGATTTTCTTTAAAAATATGGATTCTATGAAAAAAATTAGCTAAATACAAACATATGAAATTTCATCTTTTTCACATTTAAACACAACAGCCAATACAAATCATTTGTTTAGAAGCACTATCAAAAATATGATCATGTTCTTTCTTATAAACAATGTTTTTTATTTTAATATTTAAATTGGAATTATACCTAAATTGTGATCCAGTTTCATTAAAAATGCCAAGATATTGCTTAGCTTTTGGTGAGTTTCTAAGATGTAAACATCTTTTTACACTTGTCTTAAACTATACATATGAATAAAGCCAGACGAGATAGTATTTTTTATTCACATTTCTTTTACTTTTACTTTAATTTTCAGAACCATTGAAAAAATTATTCGGGGATCTCTTCTGACTTCACTTTCCTCTTATGATTGGGGTGTTTTTAACTTAAGTGGCTTTCACTTGTGAGTCACAGGCCATTGAAGATGTGCAGAATGACTTCAAGGAGTCTGTAATTTCAGATATGTCAGTACACTTTCTGGACTGGCCACATGATAGACTTCACATTCTGACACACACAGAAAAATATACTGCTGAGCAAGAACATGGAGTTGTTTTGATTAATGAGTAAAAATACATTTCTCATTGTGTTTTCTCCTATTAGTTTGCATCTTCTTAGTTAAATTTTGTGCTTTTTCAATCAGCATAGATAAAGTCAGGTGGAAAACCTTTTCCAGAGGAGATAGTAAGTACCTCATCGTCTCATGGTGCACGGAGCTGCCAGGCATAGTTTAAGAATGGCAGATAACAAAAGGAATGCCATATCGCCAGCTGGCTCTTGCTTTCTTCTCCACTTTTCTGTTTCTTCTTCTAAGGTGATAAATACCAAGAAATGCCAGTCCAAATCTCATCATGTAACTGATGGTATGTGGTAGTCAGTGCAGACAGAAATACTCAAGTATGGAGTGGCTGCAATAGTTCTTTTGTTTTGCTTCTCCTTAATGCCTCAAAACAAATTCTTGGAACCTCCTAAAGTCAAATTAGAAATCCAGTATTGCACTTGGCCTCCTTCGCCACGCTTTCTTGGAGATCATGGACTTCCATGGTATTCGTGTGATTCAGGAAGAAACCCCATGAGAAAGTTAAGACGGAACCTGGACATGGTGTGCTTCAAGACTGGGAAGGAAGGTAGAGCTGCCCAGGGCTGGCTTGAGACCACTGTGCCTTCTTGTGACCATGTGGGACTTCAAAAGGAATCCTTTCAATGTAAAAGTTCACTTGGCTCCTCTGTAGTAAAATAAATTATTACAGCTGCTCCATTTTTGAAGTTATTCTTTCAGAATTTTAAATTCTTTTTCCACACATCCCCTAAGGGTGTGTGAGCTGAACCAAGCCTTTCTGTTTTATGATTTCTAGGCTGACGGGAGTTCATAGCAAAAATAACTTCCTTGCATCAATCAAGCCCTGTCTGCTCTTTTATTCGACAACTTTCCTTTTTCATTGTGATAATACACCCCTTTTCACATTTAAAACATGACATCCAATACAAATCATTCGTTTAGAAGAACTTCATGGGAAATGCAAGCCTTATCAAATGTCCTGAAATTAATAGAAACTGTGAAAAAAATGAAAGAGAATAGTATATATCCAGTGGAACTATCTTTAATTGAACTTAAAGAAATAAAGTGCAATTCCATGATGCACTGAAGTGGTTTTGTACTCTTATTTTAAATACAAGTATGTGGAAGAGCTTTATTTCATTTTACCAAAGAATTCTGCATGAGAATGAAAAGGACCAAAGTCTATAAATCTTCTCAAGATTCTTCTAGGTGTTTCATAAAATTTCTTGATCTGACTCTGGCAGAGGGTTAAAAGTGTAGTGGTTATTTGTTGAAACAAAGTGCTTATCCAAATTTAGGTTGCAACCCACTAGTGGGTTATGATATCAAGTTAGGGGTCAAGGTTAATAAAATAGGGGGGAAAGAGCAGAAAATTATTAAAGGGAAGAACACACAGCAAAAGTGAAGTTGCTCTATTCCTTAAGTTTAAGGATGCCTGTGTGTTTGCTAGAAATATAAAATATTCCTTTCTTTGTACTAGATGGAAATGTTTTAAAACTGTACAAGTGCATTTTATGTTGCCGTAAATGTATACAGCAAGCCAGGATCTAGTTACAAAGCAACTCCCACCACGTGCCTCTCTAGGCTCAGAAGATCATGGTCTGTGAGGCATTTGGGAGGCCTTTTACAGAAGTATAATTATAAAGCTTGCATAGAGTATATTACATGATCTAAAATAAATGCACAAAACCCAGTAGGTTATTTTCAGAAACAGTCAAGAATCATGAGTCTTTACTTTTATTCTTGGCAAAATATCTCTAGTTATTAAAAGTATAAATCACTTTTGCCAACAGATTTAATTAAGATCACATCCAATATGAAAAGGATGGCATGGCATCATTTGAAAGCCACAAGCACACTTGTGCTTTAGGCTTTGCCTGTTCTGAACACTAGTTAAGGGTTCCCAATACATCAAAGTGTCTCTAACCACACAGAGGGAGTAAGCTAACATAGTTAACACAGTAGGTTGTTCTGTTTCTCCCCATGCATGGGGTTTTACCCATTCTGAATTTTACAAAATATTTGTTTTACTACCAATGATGAAGTATGATGTATACAACAAGATTAGTTATGGAGGTGCTTAAGGGATAGCTACTATATGGCAAGACACAATCAATATACCCCACTTACTTTTTAGGACAACACTAGGCAATATAATTCATGTTTTCCATTTTATAAAAGAATGCAAAGCTCAGAAATATTTTATAATTAGTACAAATAACTCAAGATTTAAACGAAAAATCCAATGTTCACCTAATTATATGTCAGGATAAGGATAACTAAATGTGGAGTCTTCCCATCCCCAGATTACTATACTAAACTGTTAGTACCCAAGATGGGAGGCAGGGAGAGGGGGAGGGATCAAAGAAAGGATAGATCCAATATTATGAAACTGAAGTGAAACATTAGAATCAGAGATCATGTGCCTCTTATGACTCATGATAAAATAACATCTATTTTTTAATTATTGCCATTGTACTTAATTTGGATTTTTCAAAAACGTGGATCTTGATAAATGGCTCATACCTACAAATACCCACGAGACATTAAAGTGTTTACTTGTAGAATTTTCTCAAAAGATAAAACAAGAGAAGGAAAATAAAAAGGAGGAAGGCAAAGTCTAGTCAAATAGCTTCTTGGATATTGTCAAAAGGTGGCTGAGGTCCCCCAAAACAATCTGCTTTCCCATACCTGGCCTAAGAAGCCACAGAGCGTAAGACTACAGCTGTAGAGGAAATCCTCAGATTTAGTGCTTTCACTCTTATGAGCTCTGGTAGAAAGTAGAAAATGCAGCTAGAGTCAGAGCCTGGCTTTGAAAGAAGTGACCTAGTCTGGATAAAAAGAGTAATATATGTAGGTTTGGGGTCACTGTCTGCACCCTAATTTGCACTCATAGAGATGACTTCATTTTCATGTACCACTTAATTCATCCCTTTTCATGTCATGCTCGCCTCACAGTTGAATTTGTCCATCTAAGTCATTCCCAACTTGTGTTTATCTTATTAAAAATCATGTTTCCTGAAATAATTATGATTGTACAACAAATGTCAAGCTAAGCATAAAATATGAGGCTTTCTTTACTAAAATAAATAAGTTACAAAAATATTCATCAAATGTACTACATTTAGTCATAAAAAGCCAAACTTGGGAAATTCAAATTATCAGTCCCAAAAGAAAAGCTTTCAAAATATCTTTTTAAAAAATATTTATTTATTTATTTGCAAGCAAAGAGAGACAGAGAAAAGAGAGACTGAGTGAATGAGAGAAAGAAAGAGAGAATGGGTATGACAGGGCCTCTAGCCAATGCAAATGAACTCCAGATGCATGTGTCATTTTGTGCATCTGGCTTTACATGGGTAGTGGGAATCAAATCCAAGTTGTTAGGTTTTGCAGGAAAGTACCTGAACTGCTCAGCCATCTCTCCAGCCTTTTCAAAATATCTTTAAAAGCAGTTTGTTTTAACAAATGGTGCAAATGAAGTCATTATGAACTATTCCTCATAATATGTGCTATAATTAAATTCAAAATGGATTGAAAGCACATTTGTATGAACTACAACAATAAAACTCTTAGAATAAATACAAAACCATGTTTTTGTGGCCTTGGACTAGACACTGGTTTCTTAGACTCAACACCAAAAGCGCAAGCCACCAAATGGGGTGAGAGAAATCTCATCATAATAATCATCTTTTGTCTGCTGAAAGACGCATAAAGAAAATGAAAAGGTGTCTTAGAAGATGATGGAGATAGTAGTGATTGAGAATGTCTCTGGATGAATGTTGGAAAGAAACCTGTAGGTCTGGAAGAAGATTTCAATTAATAAAACTATTAAGGGTATAATGTCCAGAATACATAAAAAAAAACTTAAAACTCCAAAACAAAGGGACAGGAAATCCAACAAAGGATGTTGATAGACATTTCTCTATCAGACATTAAATAAACAATAGTACACACATGAAGGCGACCAACAGCATGGGTCATCAGAGATCCAAGTCAAAACTACAGTGATATATTGCCTCAATCCAGAAGCTATAAAATATCTAATTCATTTTATATTGGAAAACAAATATTGATTATGATGCTGAGATTTGGGAACCACTTTACATTTCAAGCATATTAAATGACATGGTAACTGTTGAAAAATGGTGTGGTTCTTCCTGAGGAAGTTAAAGTTTTGGTAAGACCCAGAAATTGCACAACTCAAGACAATTTAAAACATATGCCAACAAAAAAAGACGGAACATAAACTTTCATGGCTATTATATTGAAAAATACCCAACTGTGAGAACAATTCAAATGATTATCAATTGATGGCTGGATGAAAAAAAAACTGGACTATGCCATTTAAATGGAACATTATTAAATCATACTAATTAAGGTATATGTATAAGCTAAAATATGGGTCAAAATTGAAAACATTATGCAAAGTAAAAAGAAGCCAGTACATTATAGGATTCCATTTAAAAGACATGTATCAAATAAGTAAATCCATATGTTCATAGTAGACTTGTATTTACCTGGGAATGTAAAGATGGAGAGAAATTAAGAATGGTCATGAGGTTTCTTTCTTGCAAGACGAAAATATCCTTTGGCAAGATAGTGGAGACAATTCTACAGTTCAGTGAATGTGACAAAACTCTGATTAATGAAAATGATAAACTTTGTGTATGTAAGTTGTATCTCAGTTTTTTAATAGTTTCTTGGGGAGATATTTGGAACATGAGAGTATAATGTTCACCCGTTCATCCAATAAGCACTTATTAAACATCATTGGCAGGTTTTTTGATAACCACTGGGGATATGGAAGAGACCAAGCCTGGAAATAATCAAGACACCTTAGTGCTATTATATAGCTTCCAAAATTGAGCGTTTATCCGATGACATAGATAATTTAAAGAATAAAATGAGAATTTTCCAGGGATGGATAGTATCTCTATTAACTTTTCTTGGGCTGAGTGAAGCCACAAGGTATAAGAAAAATCAGTATATAAAGTCAACGATAATATGTTTTCTAACATACATGGATCCAAAGCGAAAAGGTATGTGGGTATGTAAACAGGGGATGAGTGAAAGGTTATAGGCTATTAAGTTGGTTAGAATACAAGAGAATGGGAAGAAGTGTGAATGTGGGAGGGCAAAAGTTCACATGGGACATGTGAGATCCAATGAAGACTGTGGAAGACAAGGAGAGAGGGTTTCAAGGGGGAAGGGAGAAGAGGTTGGGAAAGGAAACAAAGAATGTTTGCAAAAACTACCGTAATTAAAGCCAGTTCTTTGTATGCTTGAGTAAAATTAAAAAAAAAAAAAAGCTTTCAAAGTTTAAAAAAAGGAAGGTAGTATGATAGTATTACATTTTTTAAAGAATTTGATCACTTATTTGAAACACTTAGATGAGCTTTTTTAATTTTTTTATTTATGAGAAAGAGAGAGAGAGAGAGAGAGAGAGAGAGAGAGAGAGAGAGAGAGAGAGAGAGAGAGAGAGAGAGAGAGAGAGAGTATGGACATGTTAGGGCCTCCAACCACTACAAGCTTCAGACACATGCGCCTTGTGCATCAGGCTTTGTGTGGGCACTGGGGAATCAAACTCTGGTCCTTCTGCTTTGCAGGCAAACACCTTAACCGTTGAGCCATCTCTTCATCCCTTAGATGAGCTTTTAAACAACTGAACCTGCCTTCCCTGAGTGGTTCTTCAGGATGTCCCTGAACCAGGATTCTTCTTGTCCCTTCCTTCATGCTGACCAGTAACAATCAGAGAGCGCTGGCCTCGATGCCTGAGGCACTTGTTCTTTCTGTCATATCCTAGCTCTTTGTCAAACAGCTATGGCCTCTGAACTGGTGTCTTAAAAATGGCCAGGATATTGTCTATGCATGCGTGTGGCATGTACATTGCATATGCATGTGCTCTTGCAGAACCCCATGCACTTCCTTGAAGCAGGGTGCATTCCTTTGACCATAGTGACAATTGTCAAATGTCTCACTCGGCACTTACACCTGCTCTTGTTTAGAGTCTGAGTCTGCTGCTGATCTGGAATTTGCCAATGTTTTTCTCAAGCTCTGATAATTCTTGGTTCTCTGCTCCACATGGGAATGGGGATAATGACTCCAGTGGCAATACTTTGGGTGTTTACATGGGTCCTGAAGATGGAAATTCATGGATCTCTGGGGTCTCTCTGGCCCTCATGCTCACACAGGAAATGCCCTGAACCTCTGAGCCATCTCCAGCATGCCTTTGTATTGTATAATAAATGAACCATTGCCTTCAGTTGGCAGTTGTCTTCCTCAATTGTTCTTAGCTACCTCAAGTTGACATTCTCCCCTTCCTTCTGTAAGAGTATTTCTTAGATAGAATATACAGACCATGTTACTTGCTAGCTTTTGGCTTCACGAATAACATACCATAATCTTGCCACCGAGTTACGTACAACTGATGCTAAATCATTAGTTTTAGCAACTCAGCAATGACTTCTAATAAATGAAGACATCTGTCCTAGAGGTAAAAGTGGACCTTCCTCTAAATCCAAATTTTGGGCTGAAATTTATCTATGAATTTGGGTTATGGGGAGGGGGGCTGAGGACATTGCTCAGCTTTTGCATATTTGTTGCACAAGAGAGCCAGAAAGGGCTTAAGATTTGTTTCCCAAGCACTCTTGTCAACATCTGGGTGGGTCTGGCCACAAACATTGGTAATACTAGTCCTCACAGGGGACAGAGACCAGAGAATAACTTGGGTTTACTGACTGAAAAAAAAATAGCAAAATTAGAGATCTGGGTTGAGTGTGAGACTCTGACACAAGGAATCAGATAGATTTGCAAAAAGAGGATACCCAGATATTGCCTCTGGATTCCAACATGTGTGCAAGGCCACACATACCTGCACACATGTGTGCATACATGGTATACACATCACACACAGATACTATACCCATACACCTGTGCATGTGTAAAAACAATGGCTCTTAGAATAAATTCCTAATGTAATAGATTCTAAATCACAACCAGCATGCCATCATCAATAACTTACATATATTTTATAATGTTAACCAACAATGAAATATATAACTGAAGCTGTGCCTGAGAGAAACCCAATAATTACATTATACTGGCCATAAGAAACACTAACGATAACAGAAAAAAAAAATCAACCAAAGCAGAAATCTAGGTCACTGCCCATGTGGTTAAAATAGAGTTTTTGTAGTGTTACATATGCAAAAAAAAAGCTAGAACAATTTTTAAATAAGAAAAAAATGACTATTAGCTGTAAGCTACTGTCAAATTTAGATGATTGCTTTGAGAATGCATTTAATTTATTTTTATTACTCTTGTTGAATACTTAGATAGACTTGAGTCAATTGGGATAGATATAATTACATTTTTTGCACTTGCAGTTTGGCAAAGCAAAAAGAAGGAATTCTCCCATTCCTCCTTCCCCCTCTTCTAGTTTTTTTGAGGTAGGGTCACATTCTAGCCCAGGCTGACCTGGAATTCACTATGTAGTCTCAGAGTGGCCTCAAACTCATGGTGAACCTATTATTCTGCCTCTTGAGCTCTGGAATTAAAGCCATTCTTCCTTTTATATAGCATATAAAGTGCTAAATTATTAGAAGAAGAAATACTGTTAATTCAAAGATTCTGGATTAAATGGGGTTCAAGTCATAGTAAACTGGAAAAGCTGAAGCCCATGTTCAAGTCTACTGATAACTTTGCTGTGAGGCTCTAGGCAGCTTTCAATGTGTCCCTCCTCACATACTGAATAGATTAAGCGTGGTAATGTCCTTTCAAATTTGCTTTAGCATTACTGACACAAAGTGACTATTACATTATGACATCATAGCAGCTATGGTTACCTCGAAAGACCTTCATAAAAATTAGCTTACCCACATTTTGACATGGATGATGGAAGACCGTGAAAAAAAGTCCTCCATATAGAAAATGATCTTGTTAGAAAGAATTTCAGTGAAAGGCAGGGGCTAGGTGGGAGACCAAAGAAGTTCCAAGGATTGGGTTATGACCAAATCATATTATCTTCATGTATATAAATTGTCAATCAAACTGTTGCTAGGAAAAATTTAATTCAATAAATTGTATTTTATATGAATATGAAAAGGAAGAACAAATATACACAAAATGTTCATAACAGGTATGAAATACAAATAAGAAAAATCTATCGCTGTGTTTTAGCCTATTATTTATGCAATTTTTGTTAGATGAGTGCTCAGATTTCTGTTTTGTTCCCAGCACTTGGGAGATGGACAGAAGTTCAAGATCAGCAGGCCAGGATAGAATATGGGGACCCTGTTTAAAAATTTGTGTGTCTGTGTTTGGGTGTTTGGGTGTGTGTATGCATGTGCACTGCTTTATGAATATGGTTATTTGTAGAATCTGTCATCTATTTAAATTGAAAAAGAAATATAGAGCCAGTATAATTTTGAAAGATTTAACATGAAAAACTTTTGAAATATTACTGGCCCTTCTGGATGTGTATCAAGCATTGTTTTAAAACAAAGATGTTTCCCTTAAGAAAGTTATCTACTATTATAACTCCTTCAAAGAAGTGGGTTTTCTTTTGGGGGGTGGGGAGCCCTTTAAAAAGTACAGTGACCTAGAGTGTGCCAAAGTTTGTGATGCCAGTAAGATGTCAGAAAAGGCAGTTTACTTATTCTGAGATGGAGTGTAGATTTAGAGTCCAGATTTGGGTACATTTTGTTGCTCCAAACCTGCAAATTTGCCATAGTCACCCCTAATGCATAAATCAGAAGAAATCATTAGAAAGTATCTCAGCTATTCTTCTTGTTAATGGAACCGGGCTTCAGTCAGAACTGATTTATGCATGGCATTGAATTTCACCTTTCTTTACTGAAAAGCTCCTTTTTTATTGCTTCCAGGTAATGGTTTAAATGAAGCAATGCATGTTTATTCTGGATATGGAGTAGAAAGAAAATATATAATGTTTTTATATCAGTTGCATATATTTTAGGAAAATTCCAAAACAAAATGAATGTGCAGAATGAATACTAATTCAGTCATTAGATCTGAAAATTATTGAGTGTAACTGGAACTATTCTTGGTGACAGGGATGTAGCACAGAACAAAACAGAAATCTAAACCCTCACCCAACAAAAAATTGCATAAATTATTGACCAACGCAGAAGTAGGTTTTAGAGACAATAATTGGTTAAATGGGATAAAACTTGATGCATAAACTCAGTCAACAACAGCTGTATATGAGTGGTCAGGAGTATCTCATAATTGGAGTAAAACATGGTGTGATGCTTCTCAAAAAATTACCTTGGCCTTGGCCCTGACTCAGTTTCTAAGACATTGAAGTGTTTAATTATCAGGAGAAAAAATATATTAAGATATGAGCAAATAATTTTAATTAAGTATTATTAGAAATAGCAGCTACAGATCCCTTTATGTGATATCTGAGCAACCTGATTCTATATTTTAGACAGGAACTGGCATGCATGTAATCATGTGCATACAAGGTTGTTGTCGAAATTCATCATTAGCCCACAGTGGATGCAGAGTTAGAAGAGGAATAGGAAGGAAACTACTAACAAGGGAAATCTAGAGAGAGAAAGAGACAGAGAGACATAGGAAGGAAGAAGAAAGGAAAAAAGGAAGGAAGGAAAGAGAATCTTGTGAGGTGCAATGCTAAATATGTGCAATACCAGCTACTTGGAAGGTAAGTGTGATGACTAATCTTGGGTCATCAACTTGAAAGCATATAGATTCACCATGGAAATGCATATATTGATTGCCTGTTCTAAATTGGATTAGTTGAAGTAGGAAGACCCATCCTAATTGTGGACGGCACCATTCCATTGACTGAGGTCCTGGACTATGTAGAAAGCTTCTTGAATATTCAGCATTCATGACTCTACTTCTTCCCTGCCATGTTTTCTCCACCATGATCAACTTGACCCTCTGGAACTGGAAGCCAAATTAAACCCATTTCCTTTCAGAAGCTGGTCATGCATTTTCTCCCACCAAGAAGAAAACAACTGATGCAATGAGCCAAAGGTCCAGCCTGGGTGGTCCTTACAATTCCGAGTCAGACCCGGTATGGTTGTTTCTTTTTTCTTTTTTTTTTTTTTTGACTCATTCTACGATGTGCTGTGCTTTCTCTAAACCTGTTAAATATGATCCCAACTAAAGAAGTAGAAACACATGGCTAAAGAAAGATCCAGGACTGGCTCCTGCATTTGTCTGATGTCTGACCTTAGGCAAAACCCTCCTGCTGAAGGGAGGAAGCTGTGTTTAAGAAAGATCATGCCTGCAAAGGGTCTGACGGTGTCATCTCACAGGGGATGTGTATCATACACACTATCTGCAAAGCAATCTGTGATCCATTATGAAAGACTATCAATAGTTTTAAATCATGATTTTATATCAAAATTCCAATGGTGAAAGAATCTAAATAAAGCCAATGACCTGGAACCGCTACAGAAAATTTGGGTAGAAACCTCTAGAAAGAACCCCAGGTTAATTATATTTATATATTCTCTAACATTTAGTCCTTGTTGCTATTATTCTATTCTGAGTCAGCTCATCAGGTTACCTTGTTCCTACCATCCTTATACCCCCTCGGGAGACCAAGTTTTAAAATTAGTAAGGATGTTTCTGTATTAAGAAGCAGATATAGCAAGAAGCACCGAAAACTTAAGCTTTAGACAGTTTCACATCTGTGAGCCACTTCCAAGACCTTAAAATTCATGTTTCATTCTTCAAAGGTTTATATTTTCTATTCAATTGCATATTTTACAATGTTTGGGTATCAGGTTTAATGAATCTTGAATCTAAAAAAACTGGATTTATTTCCTTTGAAGTAAGCAATTAGCAAAATCCATCAAATACTGGTTGGATTGGATCTGTTGTTTAAACTTGGATTTGATGGAGCTATTTCTCCAATCCCCTGCCTGCTCCCCCCAGAATATAGGAAGTGCTGACATTACCTTGAATTCTTATCAGCTCCTGTGGAATCCTTTATCTCTTTAAATTCTCTCTCCTAAGGTCCCCCCCCCTATTTTTATCCCACCAACAGCTGGCACAGTAGAACAGACTATCAATCTCTAGCTGGGTCCTAATTTGGTCATTCCATACAGGTAGACTACATTCCCCATCCCCCACCCCATTGGCCCAGGATCATTTGGAGGGTTATGAATGAACATTTCCTAAAAATAGTGTGATTTGGTGACCTCTGGCCTCTTATTTTCTTATCCTCTTTAATAAAAAGAACCATGATTTCTTGTTTTATAAGTAATTTTCTTTCCCCACCTACCTAGAATCAAAAATAGTTCTATTTCTCTCAATCTTCTGTTTCCTGGGAAGCTTAATTATCCTGCCCCATTAATGTTTCTGAAAGAAACTTCTACTTCAGATTTATTACTGAACTGCTCACTTATCTCATAAATGCCATTTTGAAAGAGGAACTGTTATTCTTACAGAATTTGGGGCTTATCTCAGTGGAAAGCCATATGAATTTTAGTATGATCTTCCAAGAAGAAGAAAAAAAAAACCTCATCACCTAAATTATTCTGTTACATCAAAGGCTGACAGTTCAATTCTCTGTAGAGAGATGTAGGGTCAAGCTGCACAAGCCGAAGTAGCAGATTTCAACATAACATAATTTGGTGGGGATGGAGGAAGGAGGTAGAGCAAATCATAACAGTAGCTTTCCTGAGGACAAGCACATTCCCTACTGTGTGTGTGTGTGTGTGTGTGTGTGTGTGTGTGTGTGTGTGTGCATGTGCTTGCACACAAGTGCATTCAGGATACAACTATCCATTAAATGAGAGTACAACTTTCCTTTGGAAAAAGTAGAATAAGTAGAAATTAGTGAGCCTAAGGAAAGGGATTCATTATGAGTGTCAGTAGTGAGTAGAGGTTAGGACAGGTAAGAAAACGGGCAATTAGTAACCTAATAATGACAGCTTTCCAAATGCAAAGGGAAAGGGTTAGATGTGGACAGGCAGAGTCTAGATATAAACACATTCGTGTATTTTTGTTAGAGCATAAACATAATTTGATAAGCAGGTAATTATTTCAAAAGGCTAAAACTTTAAAAATGTGTTGGGGATATGACACAGTCATCAGTGTGCTTGCTGCTCAAGCATGATGTCCTGAGTGTGGTGGTGTATATCTCTGGTGCCAATGGTGAGGACAAGGGGATCCCTGGGAATTGCTGGCTAGCCAGTCTAGATGAATCAGTGAGTTCCAATTTCAAAGAGGTACCCTCTCTAAACAAAGATGGTTGATAAGGGCTAGACAGAAGGCTCAGTGAGTGAAGTGCTTAGGGAATCAGGGACCCCAGCATCCAATGAAAGCCAAGTGCAGCCGCATCTGCCTGTGATTCCAGCATGGAGGAGGCAGGCAGAGAGGACACTTAGGGCTTGGCTTGCTGACTAGGTAGTCTGCCCAAATCAGTAGCCTTTTGGGTTCAACAATACCCTGTCATAAAATTGAAGTGAAGAAAACATGAAGTAGAAACACACTAAATGTCACCCATGTCCTCCGACCACCTATGCACACACCTGCACACAAAAATTCATTCATACATGCCAATCCAGCACATATACATACATGCATGGAAACCAGAAGGTGGAGAGCAATTGAGAAGGAAACCCTATTTCAATCTGTAGTTTCCACAGGCAGACACATGCACATATACCCCTACACATAACCACAGGCATCTGCACCAGTAGCATACACAGATGCATTCCAAAAGAGAAAAGATAAAACCATAGAAGTACCTTTTAAAGTGATTCCTCAACTATCACATTAAGTACATGCCAGGCTTTCTACGAATTCATCATCCTATGAGGAATCCATTGACATCATATTGATTGATCCAGTAAATATGTCAGTTATTTCACTGTGACCCTTCAGGATTCCACACAAGCAAATCAGAACTATGCTTTGAAATATAAAATTAAAATATTTACCAATTCAAATGTAATTTTTCATCTCTCCTGTTTTTTCTTCCTCAAGGTATATCTTTTTTTGAATCATTATTTATTTCTTTATTTAAAAATAGTCTAGCTGGGCATGATGTTGCACGCCTTTAATCCTAGCGCTCAGAAGGCAGAGGTAGGAGGATCACCATGAGTTTGAGGCCACCCTGAGACTACATAGAATTACAGGTTAGCCTGTGCTAGAGCAAGACCCTACTTCTAAAAAAAATCTTATTTGTGTGCATATATATATATATATATATATATATATATATATATATATATATATATGCGTGTGTGTGTGTGTAATGTATGTATAGCACATGAGTGAAGGGCCAAGAATAGCCTTAGAGATTTGGTCTTCTTCCACTTTGTTTGAGACTGTTCAGTCTGTCATGTTTCTTGCCATTGGCTAGGCCAGATTTGCTGGCTTGTGCAGTTTGTTATTTTCCTAACTCTGCCTCCTGTTGCAGTAGTCCCTTGGGATCACAAAAAACATGTGCTGCTTTGTTTTATGTCCAGCTTTGCATTGATGTCAGGGATCAGACATCCTGGAAGAAAGATTGGAACGTCAGCACCATTAACCCCTGAGACCTCTCCCCAGCTCCAAACTATTATTTCTCTCAAAATTTCAATAGTTTTCTTCCATTAGTCATCTTCTGTGACCTTCCTTTAGTTAACACTGCTTTAAAAAAAGAGAAAGAAAAGCTTTGCCATGTCTGGGGAGCCACTAACTGTTACAGAGAATATCTTATCACCTATCCTAATAAGAATGTGGCTGTGTCTTTAGAAACTGGCATTCTTTTTTGCTGAGTCTTGATAGAATTTGCTGAGTTATTAAATTTGCAAACAAATGCCTTGATCTACCTTGAAATGCCTAATTGACAGTTTTAGCATTAGCTCAGTAGAAATGGGACTCTTTTTTTTCCTGCAAATTCCCTTTTATAGCTGTTTGCTGTTTATCACCAGGTGACAAAATTATGCACTTACGTGGGAAAGTAGTTTAAATATGGTGCCAGCTGTGGCATATGACTGCCTGGGGCAGATGGAAATGTTTCCACTGATACCTCTGAGAGAGAAAATCATCACTCAATCTCACTATAAAAGCTACAGAGACAAAAATCAATCATTGTAAAAGAGCAAAGAAAAATATCATGTACCATAAATAAACACTGGCAGTACTACATTAAAATAGGTACATATTTATTTTTTAGATTTATAAGACATCATATCTCCAAAGAACACACACATAGATGATATAGATATAGATATAGATATAGATAGATGATAGATAGATTATATATAGATATAGATATAGATATAGATATAGATATAGATATAGATATAGATATAACATGTGCACATGTGATGAAAAGAACTGTTAACCAGAATAAAGCATTTAGCTACTCAAGGATAAAATAATTATTAGGAAAAATAGAATTTTATATTTTAAACTCTCTTACAGGTGAGAATTTCAGACCCGGAGGACTACATAGCTGGTGGTTAAATGCAAATCATTATAGCAAACTGTGTATGAGTCTGCATTTTAATAAGATCACTGAAGACTGAGAAATGTTTTGCAAATTGGCTCCAGCCCACAAATCCTTCAAATGCACGTTAACATTCTCTTTACTATATGTACCCAGGCACCATTTCCACTTTCTTGGTGTTTGCTCTTCTCTGAGGATACAGCCTTCAATTTCTGTAAAGTTAGACTGGCTTAAAACTAAGCTTGAATTTCTACTTCCTTGTAAATCATAGCACAGCTCTCAAAAATGGTTTTAATCTTACATCATTCTAAATTCATCCTTTCTCCATTTCGTATTTCAACAACACCCAGTCTCCCATTTTCTTTCTTGCACTGGATATGACAATCTATAAATAACAAATAGCTTTTCTATAATTTAAAAATGCTGAAAACAAAAACAAACAAATACCCACATGTTAGTGAGATGGCTGAGTAGGTAAGAGAACTTCCCATGCAGGCATGAGAACCTCAGGTGGGTCCCCAGCACCTACATAAAAAGCAAAGTATAGGGGCTGGTGATATGACTCAATAGGTAAGAGAGCTTTCTGCACAAGCATGCGGACCCAAGGAAGCCTGACACCAATTATGTAAACATCTGGTTGTGGCTACACACATCTGTATCCCCAGTCCTGTGTGAGCAGAAATCTGAGTATCACTGGGACCCATGAAAATGGAAAACCCTGGGAGAGAGAGAGAGAGAGAGAGAGAGAGAGAGAGAGAGAGAGAGAGAGAGAGAGAGAGAGAGAGAGAGAGAGAGAGACTCTATTCCCAGGAAAAGATGCAAATAAATGATGGAGAGTCTTGCTTCAATACATACACACATCTACACACATGAGCATACACAAACACCACAAGTACATGTCACACCACATATGATACACATAAACACACGAAAGAAGGATTGGGTTGGTGGTTCAATTGTTATTTACCACTCAAGCATGAGGATCTGTGTCTAGATACTCAGCCCTAACATTTTAAAAGCAATGACATTAAAAAAAAACACCCACATTGAAAAAAAAAGCCAAAGGTGACCACACATGCCTATAAGTCCAGTCTTGAGGGAGGAGGACATAGGAGAATAACCGGGGCCTGCATGTCAGCCAGTCTGACTGGAAGATGATAGGTTCAGTAAGTGACTTCATCTCTCAACAAGGGTGATATAGGAGGACACTGGATATTCTAGTTTGTCCTCTGTATATGAAGATATGCGAGCTATACATACACACACCACACACTAAAATAACACACATAAACAGAACTAATAACCGCTCCACTGTGACAGAGAAAAATCACACTGTATAGTAATGTGTCACCCTTAGATGACCGACACCAAGAAGGAAGGGAAATAAATGAATGTATGCATCCATGTATGCATGTATGTATGCATGAATGCATGTATGTATATATGTATGTATGTGTGTATGTATGTATACACACACATACACTTAACTGTGTGAGTGGTAGAAAAGTTTGATGTATAACTTTTCCCCTGTAATGATTCAAGCCTAAATTTAATTTCTACCCTGTTGGTTATTAAATAAATAACAGTGAAAATTGAAAGATCCATATATTCAGCCATAGGTGAACTCCTTCTCATTCAAAGTTAACCAGAGAAGCCCTATGAGCAGAGCAGTTTTCCACAATGGTAGAATATGTCACAAAGCAATTTTATCAAACATGATAAAATCTGCCCGCAGAAGCACTCCATGAGCAGGTCTGAACCCTCCCTGCCATTGACCTTCATACAATTAACATTCTCTACATCGGAAAAGGGAAACTGTGCTGAAGATGCAGTGATACAAGGTCACTCTAAGCGAGTTTCACTGCCCTAAAATCAATAAATTACAAGCTAGCCTACAGAGGCTCGGAAAAGGTGTGCTCACCTATTATTTGTGGAGAAGAAAAGGGCAAATTGAAATTTCCCTTTTTTCCTAAAGAAGAAATATTTGCTTGGTTTCAATATGTTCTTGGTTTCATACAAACACCTCTATTAGAAATCATCTCACTGAATTTAGAATCTTTTCTTCAGGAAAAAAATCCATACTAAACTGAAGTAGATGTTTCCAGGCTTCTCCATATTAGAAGCATTTCCTTCTGCTGAGAAGTACAGAAAACTCATCAGTCCAAGTTGGAGACTAGCTATCATTTTTAAGCTTCCCATCAACAATCAGCATTCTCACTGAAAAGGTTTTTCCATGTTTCCTTGACTAATGAATGTGGTTCCTAAATTTTAATCGGAGACTGTTTCCTCTAAATCATTTCCCTAGAAGATATTTATCATTGGAAATCCTCGGTTCCTTCCTTCCAGTATTCTTGCCTCCTTGATGGCCTAGGACATTCTCATTGCCTCATACCCTGTGTCAGGAGGGGTAGGAACAGAGCAGAGGCTTTTTTGGCAGTCTTCTCCCTCAATAAGCCTGCCAGTCTTTACATCTGTCCCCACATTCTGTTTTCCTCGTGTGGAAAATGGGTCCTTCCCCTTGTTCAATGAAAGCCCAAGCCCTTTACTTGGTGGTAGAGTTGCCTTTGTGTTGCTGGGACAAAAGAGCTGACCAGAAGTAGCTCATGGGAGGAAATTATTTATTGTGTCTTATAGTCTCAAGGGGACGTTTCATGTTTGCAGGGAAAGATGGCAGGGCAGAGGCTGGACAGCAGCTGGCAGAAAGAAGCAAGGGCTGAACTCTGGCAAGGGAGAGCTGGCTATAACACCCCTAAACCTATCCTGAAGAACGCACCTCCTCCAGCAAGGCTCCACCTCCCAAATTGCCACCCACTGAGGACCAACCATTCAAAACACATGAGACTATTGGGGACATCTCATTCAAACCACCACCATACATGGGCTCCAGTTCTATCTCCAGGCTACCCCTTCAGGACATCACTTCTGTAAATGTCTCACTCTCTCCAGTACCATTGCCCTCTTCCTTTCAGATAGAATATTCCCATGAGCTTACAAGCGTGTTCCTAGGTCTCTCCTCTAGAAAACATATTTCTAGTCCTCTCATCCTTCCTTTTGGTCACTGTCCCCTTCTATCCCGTTTTCTCAGTCAAACCTATTGAAAAAAAAAGTGATCTATCCTGGCACTTGACATTCTCTGGCTCATATTCACCTTCTCCACCAGGTTCCAGTTCCCTCCCTCCTAACTCCTGAATTTCTCTTAGTAAATCTGCCATAGGCTTTCGCATGATCACCTGTATCATTCAGACCAGCCAATACTCTTTCTTCTTTTTGTTATTTTGTAATGTTCTTCCATTTTATCTTTTTTCCTTTCATTGAGAACTATAAAATATGAACATAATAAAATTTGCTCATATCCATATCCATTGTCCCCTATCCTATATCCCCTCTCCACTGAGGTTCCTCCTCTGTTTTTACCCCATTTCTTGGGCCTCCTCTGTCCTCCCTGTCAAAACACTGATAGGCTCAGAACAGAGCAGTCTTGTGAACTCTCTGCAAACCACAGTGGACTCATGAAAACACCAGTCAAGTTCAAGTGAGGGCAGTGTCCCAAAAGCATTTCTAACCCCCTGTAGCTTTATATTCTGTCCATCTCCTCTCCCACCATGCTCCAGAGCTTTAGAAATGATATCTGATTTAGTGTTGAGCTCTTGACAACCTCTGATTTTCAGCTTTGATGAATTTTGGATCTCCACTGTGTCTCCTGCCACATTGAAATACGTTCTTCAATATTGGTTTCTGTAAGAGTACACAAGTCTGGTTTTCATACTAACATGCTGCTTAATAAAATGCTAGCCTCAGTCATCCCTCCACTAGAGGGAGGAGCCATGCATTTAGATCTGCGTGGCTTGGCTTAACTTTCTTCTGCCAGACTTTTAGACATCAGGATGTTTCTAGCCTAGGTTCTAAGCCCGTTCCTTCCTATTTCATGTTCTCACCTGAGGTATTGTGATATGGTCCCAAGCCACCATAACTCCTTAGTGTACATACATTAGGAAACTGAGGAATGGGTTTTAGGCTCATCTCCTAATTCTGACTGAACACTTTCTCTATAATATAACTCCAATCATTCCTCTGTCTGGTTCCATGACTACCACTGGATTCAATGTCACTCTCAGTTTTCTGTTGATGGCAACATCCCTCCCCAAAACAATTTCCTACTGATTTGACCATGTTCTCTTTAAAACGTATTTTCCAGACATGTCAAGGTCATCTTTTCACAAGAGAAATTAAAGCATGTCACTCAGCTGCCTACCTGTCTCAATAGCGGTGTTGTACTCTTTGAATAAAACATATTGTCATTTCCATGGCCTCCAAGGCACTTCTGAACCCACCCTGTCACCTTCTAGGCTTCAGTCTACACTGGTCTTTCTTTTGCTTCTTTAACATTCTGTTCCTACATCAGGAAGCTTTATTTTCTTTCCCCTTTGCCCTGAAAGAATGCTGACAAATCACATAATGGCCTCTTCCTAATGTTGTTTACCATTTCCTACAAAAGGTGTTCAATGCCCACCTCCTTGAATATTCTGTTTCTAAGCTGGCACTCTACCATACTGTCTCTTTGATTTTTTGTGTGTCTACTGGGAATCAAATGTAAGGCTTTGTACATGGTAGGCAAACATTCCACCACACAACTCTATACCTAGCCCCTAACTTTTAAAAATCCTATTCAAAATGATTTCCTTACCTAGTTAATGATTGGTTTATTATATTTTCCCTTTGATGGACTAAAAATTTCATGAAAATCTTGGTATCCATGCCTATAGTAAGTACCAAGTTCCCCCAGCAATTTAGGATAGTCCTTAGCAAACTGTAGGTGTAAAAATGATAACAATAACAATTGAATAAGGAATGGATGATCAGGGGTATTTTTTGTGATGGGAAAAGGGAAACTATAGTAATACTCTACTAAGATGTCCAGATTCTGTGGAACAGGCCAAAATCTCAGGTGATAAACACATCTGAAATGGTAAAGGCAACATTGACCAGTTGCTTCTCTTGTGGTTCCAAACGATTGTTGATTTAGGAATTGTAACACTTTAGGCAAGGGAGCGAAAGCCATCAAGTTGTGAAATGTTACACTAAAAACCTCTTAATGTATAGCTTGATTTGTATTAACCTATAGTGTATTTGTTCGTCATTGCTAAGTTTCTGTCCAAGGCCGACCAAAGTACTTACCTATCTTAATCTTCACAGGTCTGATCCCTGCAGTTTTTATCTTCACATATGGCTCCACCATATACATAGCTGTTCAACCCAGAAGTATAAAACACACTCTACACTTCTCACAGCATCAAATACATCACTAAATGATGCTGATTCGACCTTCAATTATACTTTGAAAATCTATGCTTTTCTTCGTATTTATTGTTACCATCACATCTAAGCCACATTTTGTTTTTCTTAGAGTTTACTTTTCTATTCCTACCAAGACATTTCTCTGAATAGTAGTGCAAGTTAGCCTCCAGGAGGTTTTAGCTCCTTCACTAACATTTTAACAATTCAAACCCCTGTTCCTGGTCTGTCTATGTTGAATGCCTTTCTCCATCCTTCTCATTGGACTGTGATAGTTGCCTTCATGGAGTAACAAGTTGCTTTCCTGTCACACTGGATTTTCTATCATGCTGTCTAGATTTAAAACGGAAGTGTATATATCCAAGGACTGTGACTGGCTGAGGTCTCCAAGCTGAGTCCCTAAACTCAAACTGTCTTGTACAAGGAGAGTTACATGGCCCAAGATAATATGCTCTCTCCAAGGCCGCCTTGACCCAGTGGCTGTAAGGTGTGCGTGGCGAGCTAAGCCAGACCCCTTGTTTCAAGGGAGATCTCAGTAAGAAGTTTAGCCTGGTTACAACTATATTCCAGTTCGTCTTCTGCCTGTTCTTCCTTTCTTCCTCACTGCACTGTGAGCAAAGCAGTCCCAAATCAAACCCTTCACAGGAAACTCGGGATCTCTGCTCCAGAGTCCCACTTTATGAGGACACCTGCCACAAACTTCTTCCCTCATTTCCAAAACTCAAGTAGAGCACTATCATCTTCACTCTCCTCTGTAGTCTGCTCTTTCTCCTCATAAACCCTAATCTCAATCTGTAATTTTACAGAATGAAATTCTTATGAAGACATGGAACAGATATAAAAAGCATATGGAGTATACAATGACCAAGTTTAAAAAAAACATCCATTTTCTGTGATAGATATCAGTTAAATAACGTGTATTGAATGGTTCTTGAATTTTCAGGTGACACATAATTTCAAAAGACCAATGTTGGTGCTGATGGAAAAGCATCAGAGTTACAGCCATCTGAGACCAAGGTGTGACCTGCAAAGACAGCCTTCACTATTGTAATCGGCATAATGATGACATGTCTGGGTTGGAGATGTAGCTCACTAGTAGACAGTTTCCTGATCTGCATAAAGCCCTGCATCAATACCAAGCACTGAAAATTAAAAAAAAAAAAAAACTAAAGGTTTCCTTAATATTTACAAAAAAGAGCCAATGTTTAAGATAAATAAGACATACATACTAATGCAGACCAAACACCTCTAAAATGTAGGATATAGGCCATCAGTCTTAAAGAGAGCATAAAATAGTGTCCATTTCAGTTTATTTAAGAGAAAGCGATTGAAAACACAAAGAACCTCAAAGAAGCACACTCAGTCTATGGTCTTTCAGATTCCAATTGCAGAGGTCATGTTCTTGCTGAGCAAAGTCATTTTCTTTCTGACCTTCATTCACGTTTTAAATCTAGCCCAACACGACTGATGAATTGCATTTCAGAGCTTTGCCAGGGTAATTAATATTATCATTTAAGGAGTCATCTTAAAGAACAATAGCATATAAGGATAAGAATTTTATTTTCTATTTCTTTATAGAATTTCCCAGATAAGGTCATTGAGGTCCAGTTTTTATAATTATCATGTAATCATTGGAACTATGAATAGTATCCCCTTTATTCAAGTGTCTCAAATGCTTTCTTCTCATTATGTTTAATCAACTGAAATATTTAGGCCTTGACCCTGAAATTAAAATATGCTTCCCGTGTGTGTGTGTGTGTGTGTGTGTGTGTGTGTGTGTGTGTGTGTGTGTGTGTGTAGTGAAGGCTGTTCAGTGAATTTTGTATTTTCTATTTCACATCATAGGAAAGGAAGTGGAAAATGTAATTTTTTAACTTAAGATAGTTTAAGATAATAAAAAAACTTAAAAAGAGAATGTAATGATGTAAACTAATTAAAAACTAGAAAACAACAAAATTTGAATAAAATTAAGCTCTTCTTTAATAACTTTAAAATAAGATCGAAAAGGATGAATTCATAATGCTTCCTTCATATGGTTTGCTAACAAGTGGCTATTATTTTCATTTTTTCTTGATCATTAGAGCCCTGAATTTAGAAATCCTCTGTCTACCATGGTGTGGTGAGCACTCTTATGATTCTGGCACTTGGGAGGCTGAGGCAAGAGGCTCCAGAATCAAAGTCAGCTCATCTACACAGATACATTCTACCTCACAAAATAAAATCTCTGTTCTTAATTGACAAAAAATAACTTATAATCAGTTTTCACAAATCATTTATGAAAAGTAATAAGTACTAAAATAATAAGTACTAAAACATCTTAATACTTAAGAAAAAGATATGAATAGAATCAAGAAAATCTGTAATCATTTCCTTTAATGCTACATTGATTGCTATATTTCACTGCTGATATATATGAAATTTGCCAGCAGGGACAGACAGAGAGAATGAGCACAGCAAGGCCTCCAGCTGCTGCAAAGGGACTCCAAATGCATGCACCTCTTTGTGCATCTGGCTTTATGTGGGTACTTGGGAATTGAACTTGGGTTGTTAGACTTTGCAAGCAAGATCCTTAATCACTGAACCATCTATCCAGCCCCTAATAATATGTATTTATAAAATATTCATAAGGTTTATTTACATTGAAAACTCAGAATAAAGATGTCTATCTCCTTATATTTAGTTATATGTTATATCTCATATATCACATGAAATACTGGAAAAATAATTTATAGTTCTAAACAGGTTCCCTTTGATATAATTGTTCATTTTTTCCTATGCATCAAAATATATAAGTCACATTATCCATAGAGAATTAAATCTGGAGTAAAATTATAAAATGTTACTGATATTAATGATCATTACCATAGACTAGAAATTTCTAGTATCTTCAGTAAACACACTTTACTTTTACAAGAAGGAAAATTATAAAATAATATATTCCTTATTTAAATGTAAATGATGAATTCTTGAGATTATCTCTTGAGATAAATAGATAAAACAAATATAGTTTCCTCAAAGAAAATGATCTTTTAAAAAAAAACTTATCTGTTTGGGCTGGATAAATGGCTCAATGATTAAAGGAGCTTGCTTAAAAGCCTGATGTCCTGGGATGGATGCCCCACTCCCACATAAAGCCAGATGCACAGAGAGCACATGCTTTTGGAGCTCATTTGCAGGAGCAAGTGGCCCTGGTACACCCTTCCTTCCTTCCTTCCTTCCTTCCTTCCTTCCTTCCTTCCTTCCTTCCTTCCTTCCTTCCTTCCTTCCTTCCTTCCTTCCTTCCTTCCTTCCTTCCTCCCTCCCTCCCTCCCTCCCTCCCTTCCTTCCTTCCTTTCTCTCTGTCTCTTTCTGATTGAAAATCAATAACAAAATATTTTAAAACTTGATCTGTTAATACTTAATGTAGTGTGAAAAATCTTAAATTTTTGATGAGTAGATTATGTGTGTAATTTTATAATATTTGAGATAAGAGTTTATTAAGAGCTCTTTTTCTTCAAGAATAGATTTGTCTGGAGAGAAACACAGTAACCAAAGGGAAAATCTAGGTTGACGTGATATTATCTAGCTTCTCGTTTTTTTGGAATAAATTCAGATAGTCACTGCCAACTTTCTTCCATAACAGTATAGGTAGCAAAATATTTATTTTAAAATTGGTTGGACTGAGGAGAGAATTCAGTGATAGAGCACTTCTTATGGTTTGAGTATGAAATGCCCCACACCCCAGCCAGGTTTGTGTGTTTGATACTGGTGGTTCTGGACTGGAACATTGTAAAGCTGGAGGTACGACCATGGTGGAGGAAGGAGGTCACTGGGGAGTGGGCCTTGAGGCTTAGTGGCCAGGTCTAACCCTTGTCCACTCTGCTTTCTAACTGCAATAATCGTGTGCCTGGCTACCTCACATGCCTTTCCTATACATATACCCTGGACAATAAGTCAAAGTGGGTCCTTTCTCCCATATGTCACTTCTTGGTAGCCATCTGGTCACAGCAACAAGAAAAAATAATTAATACAGGACTTACCTAGTATCTCACATCCCTTGGTTAAACCCTCAATAATGCACACGCAAAAAAAATTCAGTATAGAAGTCAATATTACTATCTTGGGAGTTAACACTTTAATTAAAAGAATACAGCGTAGAATTCAAACATCATAAAGATGGACCTTTCCATTGAAGAGATAATATTTTATGGAGACCATAATTAACCACATGAAGACATATATGTTGTAAAATATGGTGTACTGCTCCACTAAAATAAAAGTTTAGCTATAGTTTTGTATTACTTTGAAAATATATTTTAGCCTTTTTTATTTTAGTTACTGTAAAGGAAAGCAACTTAAAAACAAATCTATCATATGCATATGAAAATACGATCTTAGACACAGAAATATAAAGCAAGCTTTCTATAAGGGCTTCATTAAAAAATGAATGAAAGTTCACCAATTGGTATAAGAAGTAATTGCCACAGAAGTTCAACACTTCCAAAGGCAAAGGATATGAGGAATTATAACGTTTATGAATGGAGTTGCACATAATTAGTGTAACCACAGGTAAAGGCTATGTACGAGTTTAACAGTGTCAGACTATCTGCAATTTCAAGTGTTCAGGTTTAATTTTTTAAAGACCAAAAAAGTCTAAAGATGATTTAGAAGGGTACAAGGAAGCTTTTAATGTTAAATAAATGCTTTGAATGATAAGAGAATAATGACTCTAAACCAAATTAATAACTACTTTAAATGGAGATAATTTCATGATTCTTCATGATAGCTCAATGCTTGCCCATGAAATGGATGTACCAATTTACACTTCAAGACTAGCTTTGCCAAGTATCCTGTAGTTCATTACAGTTCATGCCTCCTGGAAAGAAAACTACAAGGTAAGCGTAAATGCAGCCCCAATAAGACTGCAGTACAGATGTTCCTAAAGCTTGAATTAGTACTGCTGAGTTGCCTCCCACCAGAGATGAATGAGCCTGAGTGCCACCTTAGCTCTCTGTACATCATGCGCTTGATACACTCATTCAGGTTGCCTAAATGAGTTTACATTGCTCAACTGATATGTATGATAAATATGTTAGATGAAAAAAATATTATTGTTTCTTAATTTTTGACAGCATCCATAATTTCATCGATATAATAGTACCACACTTCTAAAAATTGAATCTAAATATCTCCCTCTTCAAAGTCTTAGAACAGAGTCATGTCCAGAATGATGGCTAGCCAGGCAGGTGTGGAAGAACACCTGTCACTATAAACACGAGGCTGGATTGAATCCGGTTGAACAAAGAATAAATGAGTCTTATATCTGAGGGGGTTCATTGCCAAGAGATTATGGCAAGAGGGGTTTGATAGCATTTTCAGTGTTTTGTCTTTTGAGCATGCAGATATTTCATGTTACTCTTGCATTTTCATTTTATTTCTAAAATGTACTTTATGGAATTGGAGCTGGAAAGGAAATTCTAGGAGTACAGAGGGATTTTGCCAGTTTGCTTTGATTTATATTTTAATTTGGCAATGTGCTTTCACCATTACTAAGGTTTTTGCAGATAAATATACTTTTTCAGAGTTAAGAATCACAAACTAGTAATCTTAAAAATCCCAGGTTATGAAGTTTAAAAATAGAGAAAAACAGGTCATGTACTACTTCCTTGTCTTTTAATATAGCAGCTCTGCACAAAATGACCTTAAAGATTCCATAACACTCTGTGATAAACTGTATTATCCAAATATAGCTAGCATATTATATACCTTACCTGCTATGTTCTAATGTGATCTTGCACTATATTAACAACAGATGGAGTCTAATTCCTCTCGTCATATGTCTGGGTAGGCCTTGGTCAGTTGCTTCATATATGTATGTGACAGTTTAGGAACTAGGAATAGAACTTCTATGGCTAGGTCATAGGAAGCCCTGAAGTCCTATTTGGTCTTCCTGTAACATTAGTGCTAGGGAGATGCTTTTGAAGACTAGCAGTCAGATAATCAATGCCCAAAAGGGGAAAGGGTTTATGCTAGGGACTCCAGTTGACTGCCCAAGTTGACAAACACCATAGCTCATCTCATTCCCCTATATCCTTTTGAGTAGTCCAAAAGCAATGATGCTAAGGGTTTCATCTTTTAGTCAGTTGAGTCAGAATCTCTAAGCAGGAGACCCATGCATCACATTCTAAAAATAATCTCCAACTGATTCATTGCAGCATGAAGTCAGGGTTAAAAACCACAGAATTACAACACATCACAACCAACAGGTGATCAAGATCAACATTCTCAAACCATTTCTGTACCTTTTAATCTAAAAAAAAAGAGCTGTCATTCATATGGAATATATTTAATTTTTAAGGAAAGATGGGGATCA
Organism: Zapus hudsonius; assembly: GCA_004024765.1. Taxonomy (NCBI): domain Eukaryota; kingdom Metazoa; phylum Chordata; class Mammalia; order Rodentia; family Dipodidae; genus Zapus; species Zapus hudsonius. The sequence continues at coordinate 100,860 of PVHP010000753.1, forward strand.
AGTAATATTCTATTAGTTGTTTATCTTAAGTATTCAATTTTATTTATTTATTTCTAAGCACAGAGACAGAGAAATGGAGACAGAAAGTGGATATATCTTTGTATCTTGCCACTCACTGCAAACCAACTCCAGACACACGCATCACTTTGTGCATCTGGCTTTATAAAAGTACTGGGGCTTTTTAAAAATATTTTATTTATTTAATTTATTTATTCATTTTCAAGAAGAGAGAGAGAGAAAGAGAGAGAGAGAGAGAGAGAGAGAGAGAGAGAGAGAGAGAGAGAGAAACCAGGGCCACCACTTTGTGGGGGAGATGGTCCAGAGGCATGGCACCCATCAGTAACAACACACTTGGGCCAGGAAGACCAGGCTGAGTACTAGGATATCCAGGATCCCTTGCCACAAGGACTAATACAGACAGCCCATGGAGGAGGATATCCAACTGATCATGGAGGGGGAGGGGGGAATTGGGGAATTTGGGATAACAACTCATGGTTTGCCCACTAAATAATGTAACTCATTATCGACAATCAATTTATATTAAAAAAAAAGTACTGGGGCTGACATGATTTTCAAGCAAGTATTATTAACTGCTGACTTACCACTCTATCTCCCTCTTATATTTTTCTAATAATGAAAACCTATTATGTACACCATAGTAGCTAAAAACAAACGACAGAAAATTGAGGAAAGGTAAGACTTCTACCAGGCTGCTCAATAGCTCACAATTAGAAAGGAGAAAGGTGTGTGGTGTGAACACCATTTAGAATATTAAGTTAAAAAAATGTAACAGAAGTATGTGGTTCACAACATAAAGGTAGTTATCTTCCTGGGCTGCTTAATGACATTAAAATGGTTTTAATGTCCTATGCTTGCACTTGAGATTCTGACTCTTTTTATCTTTGAGCTTGTGCTGTGTAAGCAAAGTCCAACAGGCCAATGGAGTATGCATCAGGACTTGGTATTTCTATTCAAAGATGCCCTGCCTCTTCTGTTCCTTCTACAGTCATTTCCAAAAGAGTAATATTACCGTGCTATGTCTGCGACAGTAACAACAGAGTGTGGTTCCTGCAGCGGAGGTCTGAGTGTGAGCACAGGAAGGCTGGCCAGGTAGGCCCCAGCACCCAGGTGGGCTTCCAGCCCCATCACACAGTCCTCCTCGGTTTCTTGCCCATGTCAAACCAGGTAAGTAGTGTCAGAAGGAGCATTCTCTTGGAAGTCATCTGTTCCCACTGGGGGAGAAGGAGATTAACTTTCTTACCTCCAAACTGGAGTTGTTTGCTTGCTCTCTCTCTCTCTCTCAATGTCTCTCTCTCCCCTCAGACCCACAAATTCTGTGTAGGTGTACCTAGTCATTGATGTTTTGATTATTCCATCAACTATTTGTGAGAAGTTACTGAGGTAAAAACTCCGGCAAGTCTGCCTGAAGTAGCATTTTGTTTCAATTACATATGTGTGATGTGTTAGATAATAGCATAAAATTGGACTAATCACTCCATCACATTTCTCAACAGAGGTGACAAAACAGAACTGATGTGCATTAATTGGATGGCAGGCAAGTGAAGAGAATGTACAAGTCATGCAGAAGGAAGAAAAATAACTGCTATTTGGAAGCTGCCAAGTATTTTTTTCAAATAAAAATTTAGCCTTTGTCTATTAGAAGGCTGGAACAAAAAAACAATCCTAATTTTCCTAGTCAAAGAAAAGTTTAGAGGTTTTATGCCTAAAATAACAAATCATAAATAAAGAATCTTGTAATTGAGTACAGTAATTTGACATTTGATTTCTAACTTTAAAAATGTCTATTTGTAGGGCCCAGGAAATGTACAGCAGGTAAGCACAATTGCTATATAAACACGAGAACCTGAGCTAGATAACCCCAGAACCCATTTAAAATCAAAGCATGGGCACACGTGCCTACAACCCCTATGTTAAAGCATTAAAGACTGAATCATTACAGAAGCTTCCGACTAGGAAGTAAGCCAGTCTAACTGAAAATTGGCGATTTCCAGTTTCAGTGAGAGACTCTGTCTCAGGGAAGTAAGACAGGAAAGCAAGAGAGGAGGACACCCAATGTCTTCCTCTGTGTGTACAGGAGGCATGCATGCACACACACACATGAATGCAACATGTATAAACATATATACGACAAAAGAATATTTATGTGAATGATGGGCAAGTTACATAAACATTCTCAAGTAGAGTATTTATCTTTACCAAAATCAAGAATTTTGATGTCACAAGTGAAGTGAGATGGTTTTTAATACACATTAAGTATTTGAAGTTGTTTATGCAATTTATCCTAAGATTAAAATTGGTGTTATATATTATTATCTTTGAAAATATTGCAAGAGGGTTTTTTTGTAATTTAAAATCATTTGTGAGAAGATAATTTAAATTCCCAGGCCAGTGTTAATTTGAGGTTTCAGCATATCAAAATATTTCATTAACATCATATCACAGAAGTCAGGGATTGGATGATATTTTTTCCCAGTTCTCTTGACAAGTTCCCACTTTTTAAGTGGTTGCCATTTGTGGTATTAATTTGGAAAGAAAAAATATAGCAGGAAAAAAGTTAAGAAACATACGTTAAATGTTTCTCACTCTCGCAGCCAATAAACTGTCTCATAAAACAGACTGGCAGACCGTCTGCAGTGTTACTAAAACAAGAGGCAGGGACCCCGAGAAGCCCTACGATGATGCTGTAACATGGAAAAGAGAAGTCCTGTGTCCCCTTTTTTACTCCCTCACTCCGAAATGTGAACTGCAAGTAAGGAAAGAGAAATGTCTCCAGGGACTCATTCCCTAATGTGTTAACAGGAAACTATCAGTCCTAAGCAGAGAGATTGCTGCCCTTGTCTTTTGATTAATTAGATTATAAACCCTGAGAGGGAAACCTGTGTATTCAAGGACTACATGCAAGAAAACGTGGAAAAAGTTCAGAGAATAAGTGATTCTAAACCAAGAAAATGCAGAGACCCAAGTTCATTTCCTTATCTTCCTATTAAATATGAGAGTCAGAAAGGCAGACAACTAAAGAGAATTCCAAGGTCATTCTTGCAATGCAGTAACAGAGAGGGCTTCCTTCAATCTGCATATGTGTACCTTAAAAACTCCTGCAAGGGGCTGGAGAGGTGGCGAAGCAGTTAAGGCACTTGCCAACAAAACCTAACTGGGTTCAATTCCTAGTACCCATGTAAAGCCAGTTGTACAAAATGGCACATGCATCTGGAGTTCATTTGCAGTGGCTGGAGGACCTAGTGTGCCCATTCCCTTCTCTCTCTCTCTTTCTCTCTCTCTCTCTCTCTCTCTCTCTTCTCTCTCTCTCTCTCTCTCTCTCTCTCTCTCTCTGATTGAAAATAAATAAATTTGAAAAAAAAATCTCCTGCAGGAATTCCTTGGCCTTAAAGAGGATTTCACATTTTGTGTAATTTATGCTGTTTAAGTATAAGATGAACTAGTTTAGGTGTGTCTCACCTTTGGTTTCTTTGGGTATAAATGGATAAAGTTTTGCCCTGGTCCTCATGTTACCTAGTATTTTATCTGCCTCTCTCAAAAGTAGGCAGAGTCCAATTTCAGAACCATTAAAATGTGCAGTGTGCATTTGAAGCATAGGCATAGGAGCTGATTTACATCACTGCAGGTTTAAAGTAATGAAGTAAGTGGTAGAGCAGCCGGGATCATAACACTTTGATCAGATTCTTCTATTATTGTCACTAATATCCGTCTACTTGGATGGAAAGTCCAAAAGAATCTGCCTAATAGGTATGGTAGGATCAGTCCACACAGGTCACTTGTAGACTACTAACAATCTTGCCACAATGTCTCTGGAAACTCCATAAACACACCCAATCTTCCCGGGAAAGGAGGGTGGCAGAATTACAATGTCATGGACATAAGTACCTGAAGAGTGGCTGACCACCTCTTGGCTCTCCCACTGGGTCCTCTTCTAAACTTCAGCCAGCTGAGCCCCTCTCGGAAGCTCTCAGATGCTCACAGCCAAAGGAAGTATGACTGCAAGTCGTGATTAGTATTGATCCTCCCTTTTCCCACGTGCTGCATTCACCCTGTGTTCTCCATATGAAACCCTTCCTTTCACTTGTGTATACAGTGAACAGGGAACATGGAGAGGGTCTGAAATGCATGTACAAAGCATTATAAAAATTGTTATATGCTGGCTTGAAGTCAGATTAAATTGGCTAAGTGAACCTATTTTGCAGGTATAAAAGGAGGTGGCAGTGTTATTTTCCTGTGAGTAAAACACTACAGGCTCAAAGCCTTTGAAATGCTCTTGTAAGAAGTGTGATTGGTATCAGCTGTGAGCACAGAGCAACCAATATAGAAATAATGAGAAGGAGAGGCCTGCAGGCAGAAACACTGTGAAGAATATGATGAGTGTGTGCATGGATGAAGATCAATATGGTCAGAAGATGATGGAATGGGTTCCAATAAAGAAAAAAATTAATTGAGATAGCTGAGTCCATGTAGGAGGACCAAGAAGGACTGACAATCTGATACCTGCCAACACTGAAAAGAATGACATGGTGGCACCCTCCCCTGACCCCCCCTCAACCTTATGTCCTGGCTTTTTTTTCTGCACAAGGCCAACATAAAGGAATGGGTATGAATAAATATATTCATGTCTTCAGAGCTGAAAATTCATATCTTCAGATCTGTTTTCAAACATACAAGTCAATTCTGCTAAAATTAATTTTAATGTGATGACACATTTTTCTAAGGTCTGTAGCATAGAAGTTAGTGTACAACCAGCCTTGAAAATGAGGGCCAAGCTAAGCTGTCTCTTAGTCCAAATATCTGTGCTAGACATGAACTAGACCCACAACACCATTAGTCTTTGCATCATAGGTCTTTTGGTCTTACTGTAAGGAGACATATCCTGTTGCTTTAACTTTGAGCCATCAGAGCAGTGAGCAGTGTTTAATGCAGCAGTGAGCCAGGAGACCTGCCAGGAAAAGCTTCAGGATTTAAAGCTGCCCTGAGCTAGAAACTAGCAACTGTAGACTAGACAAGAACAAGTGGCCAACTCACTTCACGGGATGGCTGCATTTCCTCCCTTGATTTCCCCCAATCTGCATAAAATATTCTCTCTCTCTCTCTCTCTCTCTCTCTCTCTCTCTCTCTCTCTCTCTCTCTCTCCCCATGTGTGTGTATGAGTGTGTCCTATTTATGCATGTCTATATGATGTGAGCAACTGCGTGTGCACACACGTGTGTGTGAAGGTCAGAGACTGTCTTCCTCAATTCTTCTCCATCTTATTTTTTGAGACTGGGTCTCTCACTGACCCTGCAGCTAACCAATTCAGCTAGGCTGGCTATCCAGGAAACGCTGGGGATCCTGGCTATGTCCATCTCCCTAGAACAGGGGTTATAGGCTTATACAGTGACTCCAGTGGGGTGGTTTAAATGTGAAATATCCCCCATAGCCTCGAGTTTTTGAGATTAAACCTTGTACTTAATCCTAGGCCTTTGGGACATGAAGCCTTGCTCTAGGGGAGGTATGTTGCCTGTGAGAGGTCTTGGGATTTAAAGGGCAAGCCCTACTTTCCAGTGCCAGCGAGCTCACGCTTACTGCTTCTTCCCTGCTAATGTGACAAAATGTGGTAACCAGATATGTGCTTTTTCTATGCTTTACCCACTAGGATGAAACTTACCCTAGGACCTCTAAGTCAAGAAGTGCTCACCTGTGCAAGAGTGGTGCCAAACCTAGGTGGGAAATCAATGGCTTTCAGATTGGCTAAGAGATCTGCCCAATGACAAATAACCCTTAACTGGAACTGGGATCCATGGCAAAATTTCATAGGGACCAAGAACCCCAGGTTCCAAGGGGAAATCTCCACTACCAGAGAGCCACAGAAAGGCTACACATATTAGAATCTTGCCAAATAAGCAATGTTTGTCTCATTTAACCTATACTGATCTCACACTCCAATGGAGATTCTGTTTGTATTTTTTAGAAGGCAGTGAGAGAGCCATGAACAACCCAATTCCACCAACAAGCCATGGAATGATGGCTGACATCCTAGCAAGAGATGAAACACCCCTGGCCTATCATCTAGACCCCAAATGAAACCTTTGAGAAAGTGTTGAGATAAACAAGAGATTTATCACCACAGCAAGTCAGATAACCCAGGAAAGGTCAATGGAGACAGACAGCAACCATACCTAAAACAACCCAAAGCAAAAGTCCAGAGACACTTAAGATCTCAACAATAAAGCGGACTTAAAACTCACCCTCCATGACTCAGGAAACTGAGTGGAAGATGGGGCGGAAAGATTGTAAGAGCCATGGTGGGGGAGAATAGCCAAAGACATTGGCCCCCTTAGTAACACACACAAGAGGGGGGACTGGCTTCATGTAGAGCAATTCTTAACCCCCTAGCCCATGGATTTATCCAGGAGGACCACCGAGGAGGATCCCCAGTGGATTGGGGACAGGGAGGAGGTAAATGTGGGTACATCATAAGATTTGTTCATACAATGTATCTAATTATGGATAATAAAGGTATTAAAAACACACAAATAAGCCCTTTCCTTCCACAAGCTGCTTCTGACTGACAGTTTTATCCCAGTAATGAGAAGGTAATTTCTACACTCAGCTTTTACATTGTTGCTAGGGAATCTGTGCACAGCAAGCACCTTAATCAACTAAGCCATCTCTCCATCTCCCTGCAATGTGCACATTCTTAAAAAATATTCCTGATGAAGCAATTAACAAATGACCAGGAACTTTCTATCTTTTCCCTTAGCCTTCATATTGGCATCTATAAAGCCTTATAAATTCTAAAATGACCATATAATAGCATTTTAAATTGATTTGGAAAGACTTATTAATAATTAAGGATTCTGTAAAGAATTATTTTAAGTAAAGTGGTCCAAACTCAGAAAGTTCAAAACTACATTTTCTCTCTTGTATGCAGACCATATTTTGTGATATCTCTCTCCCTATCTATCTATCTATCTATCTATCTATCTATCTATCTATCTCTATCACTATCTATCTATATTGACAAATGTGGGTAAAATATAAGATCTAGAATAGTAACCAGAAGCAGGTATAAAGACATGACAATGAGGTGGTATCAGGGGACAAAAGGACACAGAGAACATGGAAGCAGAAGGGAGGGAAGATGCAGGTGGTTAGGGAGATGGCCGAGAGGAGGAGAAGAGGAGACCCAAATAAAACCAATTATATTTGAAAATGGCAGAATGATTCCTAAGATTATGTATACTAACTAAAAAGTAAAACAAAAAAAGTTAAAGAAACCAACTTCCTAAGTTAATTTAAATACCTTTTTAAATTTTTCATAAATATAATAATAAGTAACATATTGCAGTTTTTAAGCATATTCTCATGGTATTTAAAGGACTAACTTTCATATTTATGCCAAAATTTTCTGAGTGAAAACTCTTTTCCTTGCATGAGCTTTCATTTACACTGTGGAAAATAAACAAGTAATGTTTTTCACTGGGAGGGTGTGGACTATGGTCTCTGAAAGCATACATGGCCTAACCCTCCATGAGCTCAAAGCTTTACATTGCTATGAACAATTACACACACAAACTAAATGCCTTGGTAGTTGTTACTGGCAATATGTATGAGGTAAGAGAGATATTCCTTTAAAAATCTTTTTTTTTCTGTTATACTGTACATAATCTTTTTTTAAAATTTTTTTATTGTCCATAATGAGTTACATTATTTAGTGGGCAAACAGTGAGTTGTTATCCCCAATTCCCCAATGCTCCCCCTCCCCCATTCACAATCAGCTAGATATCCTCCTCTGTGGGTCTTCTGGATCAGTCCTTGTGACAGGGGACTATGGAATTCAGCCAGATTCTCCTGGCCCTAGTATGTTGTTACTGAGGGGTGCCATGCCTCTGGATAGTCTCCTCTACCACGGCTCTCACAATCCTTTAAGAAATCTTTAGCAAGAGATTATCATGGCTGTAACCAATACCTGATATTTATCAGTTTATAAAACTTATAGGTTTATTTTGTCTCAGAATTTTGTAGAGGCTAGCCCATTCCTGATTGCTGAAAATTTGCAGTATAGTTGGAGAGAGTGGTCGTCTGGACCTGTTGACCTCATTAGCAGGAACCCAACGGAGAGAAAGTGAGAGACCAGGGTCTAGGAATCTCCATCAAGGGCACACTCCTGTAACTTCAACCTTCTCTGTGTCCCACATCTGATCGATTCCACCATCTGCCAATATTCCCACAAAGGGGACTTAGTTTTTAGCATATGACCACAAATGGCCAAACAAGGAACATTTCAAATCACACTCTAACAAACACCTTAACTAGAGTAGGAGTTTCTGGAGAACATCTGTAGTGTGCTGTAAACCAGGGCATGAATGAGTCAAGGAGTGGAGCACATGGGCCTTCTGAAGGCTCCACCTTGAAGAACCTAGGATGTAGCTCAACAGCCTAGTGCTGGCCTAGCCTCTGCAAGCGCCATCAGAGAAAACCTTAATGCAAATTTTGACTCTCTGGTTTTGAAGATTATTCACTATTCAGACTCTCTCCACTTCCCATTTACATCTGGAGGAAGTGTCCTCAGCCTGTCAGCTAGTATTCTACCTTCAGCCTGTCCTGGGGTCTTACTCATGACTGCTTAAAAGTAACAGAATCATGTCAATATCGTTTAGTCAAAGCAAGAGGTAACCTTAAAAGATAATGAGATAGTTACAGGAACCTAAGTAAACAGAGAAACCTCAGACAGAACTCAGAGCCAGCATGACTATACGAAGTACCTGCCTTCTGCCTCCCTCTCTTCCCCTATTCCCTGTATTCTTGCCTATCCCTTGCTGTTCTCTCCGAGTCCATATCTTCACTGATTCCCACTGCCATCGGCTACTTGCACATAACACATTCGGGAACCTGAGATTATACATCTTCATTTCATATTATCAAGAGAAATAAGTCATAACTTCCTCAGGCTCAATGACAACTTTCTAGAGAAAGTGATTCAAACTGGCCTAGCTTCAGTGAAAGATCATTCCTGCCTCTGATAATCTGTTAAATCAACGGGACAAGGTTATAGGGAGAGAAATGTTCCCCAGGATCAACAGGATAGAATGAGCACTTCTAATAAATAAAGCCGTGACTTCCTGAACCTGTCTCAGTGCACTGCTCCCTCTCCACAAACTACCTGGGACTTCAGCTCACCTTGAGCACACCAAGATAACGAACATATCACTTCGCATATGCTATTTCTCATTACTGACCAACCAGATGTTACCATTTCTGCCTCAATTCTAAAACTAAATCAAATCCAAATCAAAACCTTTTGAAATTATATTCTTTCTTTCCATATTAGTCAGACCAATTTTTTTCACTGTAGTATAATGCACTTGACATTGTAGAATTCTTCTTTTCATTCATTTGGTTAGGATAGTGTCATGGTTTGATCCAGGTGTCCCCCACAAACAATTGAATGTGTTCTGATAGATCGATCCTCAGCTGATGGCAGTTTGGGTTTTACAACCTCGATGAAGCTGTGTTGTTGGGGGCAGGCTTTTGGGTTTATAAGCCAGCTTCCCCTTGCCAGTGTTTGGCACACCTTCCTGCAGCTGTTTACAGTGCTGTGGAGGAGGTGATGTCCACCCCTCTGCTCATGCCATCACTTTCCCTGCCAGGATGGAGTCTCCCCTTGAGTCCGTAAGCCAAATAAACCCATTCCTCCACAAGCTGCTTTTGTTTGGGTTCTTTCTGTGAAGCAACTAAGAAGCTGACCACAATACCAAGGGACCAATCAAACAAGAAACACAGGCTCTCACCCGTAGAAGCTGCTTTTGTGTCACTGTGCCTGAGATTTCATGTCCTGCACATAAGCCATCATTAGTCCTGTCTCTCGAGCTTTCAGGGTCAGCAAGGTTCAGCACAAAAAGTCTCCTAAAACTCAGAACTTCCCAGTTAGACTGGATAACACCAAGAGATCTCTAAGTTCTCACTAATGCAGACAGCGGGATTTTTCATGATCAATTGAGACAAATCCTTTCAATGTACAGGCAGAACCTTCCTTAATACAGATGGCTAGGTGTCAAGGATACAGATAGCATTTAGATTATTAGTGAATTTATGCTAAAATCAAGGGATAATGCTAACTATCCTGGTGGGTCCTTTGTGATATGAGGTTTCTTAATGTGAGGAAAAGGGCCAGAAGCAGTGGCAGAGTGATGCCGGGTAAGCAGGACTTGATCTGTGATGAGTGAAGGGGGACAGGAACCAGACTGTGTCAGCCTCAGAATATAAAAAGGACAAAGTGACAGAATTCACCAAAGCCCAGAGAGAGCCCTTTCAGATTTCTCACCTATGAAACGTAAGATCACAAACAGGTGTTTGTTTTCATCTCCAGTTTGGGTAATTTGTTAAGCGTCCCCTAGGAAACAAATACACACCCATATTAGGGTCAGGAAAACAAGTGACAATTCCCAGGAGCTAGGGGCAGCTTACTCATTCTAGAGCCCAAGCTGTCTGGGCTGTTCTCAATTCCTCATCCCATTGCCATCACAGGCATTTGATTTCATGAAATTTAAAGTTTCCGGCTACTGACCACAAAAGAAAAATAATTACAGTTACAGCAAAACAAAACAAAACATAAAAAACAAGGCACCTTTTGAAAAATAGAAGTGGTGAGAAAATGTGTTCATAATTAAATAAGTAATATAGAATACTATGCCTTAAGAAAACAGCTCACAAAATTGTATAGTTGTGTCATTTTCTATTATAACCCTGTATTGACTAGAGATTTTTTAAATAGACTATACCAGGATTTCAGCCAGATTAACCAATCATATTAAAGCACAGTATTCAAGCATTATATAGCAACTTTCAGAGAGAATTTCCAAGTCCCCCTAAGCTGAAGCCTGAGAGAAAAGTTGAGCATCATCCTAGTTACCCACAAACAATTGAGCTAATTAAGCATGTGGTCTCCATCCTGGTATTTGAGAACATCTGATAGCAAGAATTCTGCAAAATGAACAACTCCATATGCCCAATACTATCCATTTCTATGTGCCGTGTAAGTCTGAAAAGATATTAGCATTCTTTCCCCAGTCTAAATTCAGATGTTTAAAGGTTGCTGAAATCACAGAACTGCTGTGTTTTTGTTAGGAGAGCCTTGGAGAACAATTTTATTCTTCCTTGTGAAATGACTTGTTTTGACTTAGAAACAGGTACAAGGAAATCAAGGTTGAACTGATGTGAAAACAGAATAGATTCAAAGACATAAGTTTGAAAATCACTAAAATTCTGCTTTGCTAAGCTGAGTGGAAGCTGTGTAGGTAGGTAGCCTGGGGTATGGCCCTGGAAGCACTGCTCAGCTTGAATACTGCACCATCTGAATTCTTGGATGAAAACAACAGCTATTCACCATTCACACTCCTCCAAACTGTGAAAGGTGAGTTACATACACTTCAGAGAGAACACGATTTGTACAACACCTCAGAGAATGAAACTTCATAAAACTGTTGATATATTTCCTTTACCTTACAATATTTTTTTTCTTTTAATAAAGAGAAACATTTTTTTTCCTGAGGAGCTGATTATGGATGTCAAATAGATGTCATAATGACGAAATTCCCATCCAATTACCTTACTCAGTAGTTCAGTTTTTAATTGCAGACTTCTTTTTATGCTTCTGGGCCTCTATCTTAGAAAGGCTGCCAATCAAGTTAACCTACTGAATACCGATGTTGCCAGGTTGCAAACTCGGCTTGTTCTCCAGCTAAAAGAAGCCTTGCACTTGTGAACTTATCAAAGTCAAATACGAACCCAAACAAATGAGAGAAATTTGAAAACTCACTGTTGCACAGCCCTTTGGTATTGAATTGAATAAATTAGCCCAAGACCTTCACATACTGTTCTAGGAATGAGGAACTGCTTGGTTTTTTTTTTCCCCTCATGCTGTGAATTCACTGTCTGTAATGGCTACTTTTGAAGCCATTAGGCTTTTCAATAATTAAATCTGAATTGCCAAGGGAGACTCCATATTTAAGTAGGAGCTAATATTCATTGAATCACTGCTATTTGGCAAGCATTTTCCTGGGCACTTTAAATATGCTTTTTATTTAACAACTTAAATAGGTACTTATATGTATTTTCTCCGGTTGGCAGATTAGACAACCAAAGTCAGAAGAGGTCATACAGCCCAACAAAGAAAACAGACTTCCTGAACTTTCCATTACTACCAGCGGACCCCAGTGATCGCCCAATACCCTCCTTTATACAGACAGTGCTATAAGGAACTTCAGCCAGTTATAAGGCCTGAAACTTTCAAATCCCCCCACAGGTTGAAGTTGTCATTATACCTACGAATTTTCTCTGCTCACAAAATGTGAACATATTTTTCATAAACATTAGAAAAAGGTTTAATATATAATAATACACAACTTTGATGACTACCAAGTGACTGAAATCTGGTTTTACTATCAGAATAATAAGCCATTATGGATTTCATTAATATTTAAGTCTTCATACATTGTGAGTGTGTGTGTGTGTGTGTGTGTGTGTGTGTGTGTGTGTGTGTGTGTACACTTGTGCGTGCCAGTCCATGTGGGGGCCAGAGGATGACACTGAGTGTCTCTTTTAATTGCTTTCTCTCTTATTTATTGTGACATGGCTTCTCACTGAAGCTGGAACCCACTGATTCATCTAAACAAGATAGTCAACAAGCCCCTGGGATCCTCTTATCTCTGACTCCTCAGTGATGGAATCAAAATTACGCTATGCCTGGCTTCCTTTTAATGTGATGGTTGGATGTCCAAACTCTGGTCCTCATGCTGGCAACACTATCCACTGAGCCATCTCTCCAGTCCCAAAGTTTCCACATCTTCATCAAAACTTATGGTCACTACATATGTCTGTCTTCAGTATGGTTTTATCTTTGAAGAGGATCATGGAGAGGTTGATTCTCAAAATTAATGTAATATCATTGAAGAAATAATTCTAAATCTATTAAAATAATTATGTCCCACTTTCAATTTATTTTTGCATGTGATTATGACTTGATGGTCTTTAAATGTTAATTAAATACTTAGGTTTTTTATTAATAATCTTATTATTTTCTTTTTTAAAAAATATTTCCTTGGGCTGGAGAGATGGCTTAGCCAGTAAGGCACTTGCCTCCAGTGCCTAAGGCGCCGGGTTCAATTCCCCAGGACCCACATAAGCCAGACCCACAAGATGGTGGCCCTGGTGTGTTTTCTCTCTCTCTCTCTCTCTCTCTCTCTCTCTCTCTCTCTCTCTCTCTGAATCTCTCTGCTTAAAAATGAATAAAGAGAGAGAAAGAGAGATAGAGAGAGTACCAGGGCCACCACCTTGTGGGTCTGGCTTATGTGGGTACTTGGGAATTGAACCAGAAGCCTTAGGCACTGGAGGCAAGGGTCTTAACCGCTGAGCTATCTCTCCAGCCCCTTATTATGTTCTTATACTGTATTATTATTCATATTTATTAAGGATAATAGAACAGTGACTACTACTATTGTATTTCCAAGTGCCAACAAGTACAAGACAATTCTCCATATAACTCAATATTAGTTTACCTATTTGAAATGCCTATCTAATATTCAATAATTTTGTTTGTTTTTAGAGGTAGGGTCTCCCTTTAGCCCAGGCTGGCCTGAAATTCACTATGTAGTCTCAGGTTGGCCTGGAGCTCATGGTGATCCTTCTACTTCTGCCTCCCGAGTGATGGGATTAAAGGTGTGTGCCACCACCCATGCCTTTTTCTTTTTTTGGCTTACTATCTTATAATTTGAATAAAGAATAATTCAATTTATCTGCTATTGTGAATGTAAAGCTATTTAAAAACTCTTTTCTACTATGAACTAAATTTGCTAGGTTGAAGTCAAAAAAAGACTAATGAAATTATTCACTATAACCCACACCCTAAAAAAGTCCGCACATAATCTTGATATAAAATATTTGTCAGTGTGAGCATCCAAGTGGTAGTTTGTATATTTAATGCGCTGACCTACACCTCAGAGCATCACGTGATCTATGGCGAATCATTATCAGAATACATTTGATCAGCCTTTGCCAGTCCTCAAAGTGAAGTGGTAATGGGCCAAGCAGGCCTTCTGACTCAATCAGGTGGACAGATTAGAAGAAAAAAAGCACTTAGAGAAACAGATACTTTGGGGGGAAAGGACGCGCGTGTGGCTAAGTGCACACCATGCGGCATCTAGCTCTCCTTTCTCCTCCTGAATGGTGCTTTTACTGAATCGACAAAGAGGGCACTGGGTTCATAAATAGAGTCTAACAGCACTTTCAGAGCACTTCTCTTCAATTATCATGAATTAACTTTAAAAACAGCATTAACTTTGCAGCATATACAATGTGCTCGAGAAAAACAACATACTTAGAAGTTTCTTTCTCTATTATTAAACTTTTCCTCCTTTTTGCTTAAAACCAGTAAGAAGCCCTTGGGAAATGGCTTCTAGCTCTACTGATAGGATGTTACATAGCCTTGAAATTGTGTGCCCCAGACTATCTGTGGTTTGAGGAGCTTTTGACAGGGAAAGGAGGCCTTCTGAGGGACCAGTGTAGTCCAGTGCTGGGCATAAGTGTGGAACAAATATGTGAGAGAGGAAAAAAAATCATTTTTTTTCCTTCATATTTTCACTTGAATGTTCTCAGTCCTCAGGTGTATAGGCTGGAATGTTAATAGGTTACCTCAATATGGTAAATGTATAAACTACACTTTATAATGTTATAATTTATAGTTTAAATTCCTGAAGCAGGAAAGTAGTGCATGCGATTCAGCAATGCACTTTCTAATGTTAGTTGTTATTATCACTTATTACAATATCATATTTGAACATTACCCCCAAATCATTGAGAAATCTTTTTTTTCCAAGATTTTGAGGTAGGGTCTCACTGTAGCCCAAGAACCTTCTCTGTACTCCCAGGTAGGTCTCAAAATCACAGCAATCCTCCTACCTCTGCTTCCCAAGTGCTGGGATTAAGGGCATGCACCACCACACTAGTGAGAAATCTTATATTATGAAATCTTACTTAATATTAGGATGATATCATAAGTGTTTCCTTAGACATAGAGGATAATATGAGGCATTTCTAGGACCCCATCGGCAACATATAAAAAACTCTTACTTTCCAGGGCAAACTCACCTGGACATGTAAATATCAACAATTTCAGTAGATTCTCATTAAAGTTACTATTAGCAGTTGGCGATTTTGAACTTAGTCCTCCTCAAATTTCATAGAATATCTAGAATGCTTAAGTAACATAATGCTTTCTTTGTGAAGCACATATACTAAATCTTGGGACCTACATTTTGGACTTTATAATTTTTGCTAAATAAATAATTATGTCTAATCAAAGAGTACCCCCACCTGATCTGAAATAATGCTTTGAAAGTGGAAAACGGTAGGGTGGGAAATAAAAAATAAAAAATAGTCACCATGTAAAATTCAGCCAACAACCTATGAGCTACAGCTTCAGATTTTTTTAAGAAAACAATAGCATAATATAATTTCCTAAAGTTTGTTAGTTTAGAAAAAGCCAAACTTCATTTCTCAGCTATATTCATTTATTCTTTCTCATGATTGTGTACATGACAATCAAAGTAGAGATACTAAGCAACTGTACATTTTTTGAGGCACTAGTGACTGAATATAGGGCTCCATGCATGCTACACAATTGCTCTAGCATTCAGCCATATCCTCAGCACCCCTGAGAAATTGTATGCATAATACTCACCAGCCTCTATTCGATTCTGACACACAGGACAACATAGAAGCCATTTATCTTTTAAGAGGAAAGATTTCCTATCAAAAGCATATCTGTGTCTGTTTGTGTGTATGTGTCCATGTGTGTGCATGTGTGTGTGTGTGTGTGTGTGTGTGTGTGTGTTTAGGCCAGAGTACTGCTTGAGATGCCATCCTCAGGTATGCTATCTTCTTCTTTATGAGAAACGGCCTCTCACTGGCCTTAAGCTACCCATTTCTACTACACTTCTGGCCACCAAACACAGGGATCCACCTGACTGCTCCCCAGTGCAATGATTACAGATATGTGTTACCATGCTTGGGATTTGAGGGAACAGGGGATCAAATTCAAGTCCTCCTGCTTGTGAGACAAGCACCTTTGTAACTGAGCTATCATCCTAGCCCCTCAACAGAGCATCTTAAGAAACCATACTACAAAGCCATAGTAACTAAAACAGCATGGTATTGGCAGAAAAACAGACAGTCTGACCAATGGAATAGAATTGAAGACCCAGCCTTAATGCAAGTAACTTCAGCTTCTTAGTCCTCGACAAGACTAAGAAGCTGAATTGTGCCAACAATGTAAGCTGGGCTAAAGATAGCATATTCAACAAATGGTGCTGGACAAAGTGGATAAACACGTGTGAAAAAATAAAAATAGTCCCACTCCTTTCACCATGCACACAGATCAACTCCAAATGGATCAAAGACCTCAATATCAAGCCTGTAACCCTGAACACCCTGGAAGAAAAAATAGGAGGAACACTACACGAGATAGGAGTAGGGAACAACTTCCTGAGCAAATCTCCAGTAGCCCAGGAAGGGCAACAGTCACTTAACCAATGGTACCTGATCAGGCTCAAAAGCTCTTTTACAGACAAAAACAGCATTCTCAAAGCCAATAGACCCCCTTCAAACTGGGAGATGATTTTCACCAGCTACAACTCAACCAGGGGCCTAATTTCCAGAACCTGCAGAGAACTCAAAAAAATTAATAACAAAAAATCAAACTGCCCCCTCACAAAATGGGACACTGATCTCAACAGAGAATTCACAGAGGAGGAAACACAAATGGCCTTTTATCACCTGAGAAAGTGCTCAGCATCCTTAAGCATCAGGGAAATGCAAATCAAAACTACAATGAGATACCACCTTTCCCCAGTCAGAATGGCAATCATAAATAAAACCAACAACAATCATTGTTGGCGAGGATGCTGGGGAAAAAGGAACCATCATTCACTGCTGGTGGGATTGCAAACTTGTTCAACCACTATGGAAAGCAGTGTGGAGACTTCTGATCAGAATGGACCTAGAACTACCAATGGACCCATCTACCCTCTACTAGGCATCTAGACACAAGATGTCACATCTGGAGGCAGAAACATTTGTACAACTATATTTATAGCAGCTCAATTCATAATAGACAAGAATTGGAATCAACCCAAATACCCATCCATGGAGGAATGGACAGCAAAATTGTGGTATATTTACATTATGGAATTTTACTCAGCTGAAAAGAAAAATGACATATCGAAACTTAGGAAAAATGGTCTGACTTCAAGCAGATCTTACTAAGTGAACACTCAAAAGAACAGAGAATCGAATGCTGCATATTCTCCCTCATATGTGGTCCTTAACCAGGATAACCATAAACTCTACGCAGACTAGTAGAAAGAAGTGAGAGGTTATGAATGAGAGGTAATGGATGGGGGTGGGGAATGGCTTAAGCATGAGGTTAAACCATATTAGGTTCAAAAACATAAAATTCTCACGAGCATACTGTAACCTATTGAGAAAGTAGTGGGAGTTGGAGTCGACTGGCAAGATGGGCCATGAGTGGAAGGGGAGAGAGTCTAAACCTGTGAACAATTAGATCAGTCTGACAACCCCTGGCTCCAACCACTGGTTCCTTCCCTCACTGAGATGTTGACCAAAGCGACCCATGAGGTTCCAACAACAAGACAGAATTCTGTCAAAGCTCTTGAGTGCCCTCCCCAGGCCAGAGGCAAAACCCTGTTGCTGAAGAAACCACAGAATGTCATAGATCAGCATCGAGAGACACTTTGAGGTCCGGAACAGTATCCACCTCACAGAAGGCAGTTAGTGTAGTGCTGGAAGGCACTACACCAGCTCACAGGGAAACTGATCAACGACAGCTGGAGTAAACAGAGACCACTGACATGAAACACAATCTGCAGCCATGAGTAGGCTGACCACACCTTCTACTGGGAGAGAACAGTGAACCAAGAAAGGAGCACTTGTGTAATGGGGAAGCCTGGGTCTGGGGGAGACAATCAACAGCTTTCAAATTCAGCCAAATTTTCCACTCAGTGAAGGGGAGCCCTTGTCTGGAACTTGGGTTGCAGGGCGATAGGCACCGGATTCGTACTCTTGGGCTCCCAAGACAAGATGCACTATGGGAGCGATTGACGGGGAGGATACTAAAAATAGAATCTAGGTAATCCAGAATTGTTTATATTTGTTAACCTTCACTGATATCACTCTCCGATGGAGATTATGTTTGTGTTTTTCAGGATGCAGTGAGAGAGCTGGGGCCCATCTAACCCTACCAACTGACCGTAGGCCGATAGCTGAGATGCTGGCAAGAGAGGAGCCACCACAGTCATACCGTGGAGGATACAAATGGAACCCCTCAGAGAAAGATGGGATGAACAAGGGACCCACAGCCACAGCCATTCAGTTAACAAAGGATAAGCCAGTAAGACAGAAACCAATGATTTTTGACACAAAGACACCTAAGCTCACAACATTAAAGCAGCCTTAATACTCATCCACCACAACTCAGGGAACTGAGCGGAACAGGGGGCAGAAAGATTGTGAGAGCTGTGGTGGGGGAGACTATCCAGAGGCATGGCACCCCTCAGTAACAACACACTTGGTCCACGACAACAAGGCTGAGTACTAGGCTATCCATGGTCCCTTGTCACAAGGACTGATCCAGAGGACCCATGGAGGAGGATATCCAGCTGATTGGGGATGGGGGAGGGAGACATCGGGGAATTGGGGATAATAACTCACTGTTTGCCCACTAAATAATGTAACTCATTATGGACAATAAAAATATATAGATATAAAAATAAAAAAAAATTACAATGTTCAACACTCAGAGCATCTCCCAGTAGTCTTGGGAAAACATCTGTGCCTGCTAATTAATTGGCCTCATATGTGAGTTATTGAGCTCATAGAAAGAACTGGAAAGCTTGCTGTGATTAATTTTGATCGTCATGTGAAAGGGAGAACTCTAACTCAAATGGACATCTATCCTAATAGTCTTTTATTCAAAGATTTGTTTTTCATTCATATCAATGGTGGTCATTTGTACCATCATCAACTGTATTTTAGATACATTAACACTTAGCATGACCCTAGCACAGATTTCTTCATACTAGATTCCCCAGATTTCACTTCTGCACATTAAATTGTATTGATATTCTTTTTTCAGTTAGGGTTATTTTTCTATAACTTCAAAGTATGATATATTTGATAATTTTGTGATAAAAATTTCTACATATGATTTATAGAGTCCCCATTCACTCAACTAGGTTTCCTTCATGTAATACCCAAGCTCTTGGTTCCAACAATTTGACAAGAAAATTTAGGTATGAATGGAAAAAAAAAGATTCACTTCACTGTCATCAAAGTCAAATATATGATATCTTTAAGTATTACTCTCTCTGTTCCTCTCAACCATAATATCAGCAGCACTCAGAACTTTGTAATTCTTCAGTACATGTATCATGGCAAGCCTTAGTAACTTTAATAGTTTAAGGTAAAGAATAAAGAAGTATATTCTTTTTAACTCAGATGACAACGACTCTAGTCATCTGAGAGTCATAGTTCTTACTGAGTCCATAAAATTATTGGCTTGAATCAACTGAATTATTTTCCTGAGATCTTTTCTCACAAAAATGATTTTAAAATATTTTCATAGCTTTCACTTATGGAGCAGTCAATCATTGTGGTAAGATGGTGATTTGAACAGTTTTAATACTGTAAGGAAAACTTGGGGAAAAAGGATTTGATAACTAACAAAAAAGTTTCTTGCACTAAGAAGGAGGGTAATCAATGACTTACTGATTGGCTTAGAGATCCCATTAGTGACAAGGAACCCTTAACTGGAACTGAGATCCACTGGCATAATCCTATCAGGACCAAGACCCCAGGCTCCAAGGGGAAATTCCCAGCTACAGAGAGGCTACAAGCCACTAGGAGCTAGCCAAAATAGCAATGTTGTCTCATTTAACCTATATTGATCTCACTCTCTGATGGAGACTGTATTTTTCAAAAGGCAGTAAGAGAGCTGGGGACAACTCAATTCCACCAGCAAGACATTGGATGATGAAAGTAAATCTAACAAAACTAGAACACATTCTTCCACTTTGTAAAGTACCCAACACACACCAAAGGTGCTACACAAAACATTTTCCAAGTTCTTTAAGTCAGGAAACCATAAATCCTTCAAGAGATGTCACACACAACTGGACACAGCCAAAGATGCTGAGGCCAAAAGGGGCTTATGGGCATGCCTAGAGTACTGGAATATTTCCATTCTGTGAATGATACATACAAGGATTTTCAAATATATATATATATATATATATATATATATATATATATATATATATATATATATATATGTTGAAAAAAAGAGTTTTTACATTTTGTTTCAATCATAAGACACTGTTGACGCTTTCCTTAATTCCAAGACAGAAAATTACTACAATTAATGCTTTATTCATCAATCATTTCTGTGCATATTTATGCATGACCCAGGAGCCACAATTCTAAAATAAATTTGATGAAGGATTATTCAGGAGTATCACTTGCCCCATTACTTAACAAAATGTATTAAATGAAAATCATGAAAAACTATAGCATTAGTTGTATAATTTCACCTCTCATGGTATTTTAAGCAACCCAAAGTTTACTCTCAAGATGTGAAAGGAGTCTCATTATTTCCTATTGTAGATGGAAGTCTCTGAACAGTTAAGAGAGGCAGATACCCCATTATCTAAAACTGAGAGGAGGTGATAATGACTCATGATATGAATGTGCTGTGCTTCACTTTCTTGGATTATCAACTTTAATTTATAGAAATTATCCAGCAGAACAAATAACTATCTAATACATAAGAGTGTATTTTTTTAAAAAAAAATTGGAAAAAAAAAGACATTTGCTCCATTTGCTAATGGTCTTTGCACAAGTAATTGAAAAATGAACACTTGAATCATAGTTTCTGGCCTGCACTTCCACAGAAAGAAATACACTTGTACTCAACTAACTAATAAAGTCATCTTCACTATTGTATTGTGAAAATTACGTATGTTTTGATGCAAACCAGTCATTTCCATTTATAACAACATAATTACATTTTTCCAGAACAATTTAAAAATGCTCTGCTTTCTTTTTTTTTCTATTTTTTTTTATTGTCCATAATGAGTTACATTATTTAGTGGGCAAACCATGAGTTGTTATCCCGAATTCCCCGCTTCCCCCCTCCCCCTCCCTGATCAGTTGTATATCCTCCTTCGTGGACTGTCTGTATTAGTCCTTGTGGCAAGGGATCCTGTATATCTTAGTACTCATCCCGGTCTTCCTGGCCCAAGTGTGATAGCAGCTCAATTCATAATAGCCAAGAACTGGAATCTGCTTTCATTTTAAAGGAAACTTTTTGTCTGTTTTCAGGAGTTGTGTTTGCTGCCCATAGCTCCAAATGAGGAAGATTTTCTTTTCCAGTTGATAATGAGTGACATCAAAGAGCATAGAAGATTTTAAGAAAGAAAACACCTAATGTATTATTCTTTCTTTGATCTCATAGTTTCTTGACAATTATCAAGTAAGTGGGCATGTAACTTTCTTCTTATAACAAAGAGAACCATTTATAAAGGTCGGTGAAAGGATGGACAACTTTCATTCTAAACGTGAAATTGAGAAAGAGATATTAAGGCATGTTTTAAAGGTTGAAATTTCACCCTATTACAAAAAAAAAATTAAGAGTCCAAGGGCAAAATCATTCTCTGTGAGATACCTCAAAAGACCTCAAATGTATCAGAAGATGCCATTGCTGCTTAGGGTTTAATTCTTTTATTTCTATGAAAAAGCTGTTTCACTGTATGTAGATGATACATTGATAATGAATCTCAATAAAAACATTATTTGCACAGAGCTCAACTATAAACCCTAACTAGCATTGTTATTTTAACAATAACTAAAAATAAAAAAAAATATGGTATCCCAAAGTGGATTTACTTTGGTCATGAAGAGATCAATTGAAGACAATGAGGAGATGGCTCAGCAATGAAAGTGCTTTCTTGCAAGCCTTCCAACCTCATCCAGTCTTCCTCAGCACCCATGTAAAGCTGGGTGCAAAGTGGCCATGAGTCTATAATCCCAACATGCCTACATGGATGGGAAGCAGAGCAAGGAGCATGAGGAAACTCACAAGCAGTAGTGTCAAGAGATACTCTGTCTCTAAAAGGAGCAAGAAGGGACAAATCACACACATGTGCGTCACAGCATGCACACACCATCACACACCATACACATACACAGAAAGATAATAAAAACATTAAAGTCTGAGAAAAATCTCCATATATAGTTATATGAAAAAAATGAGAGTTTAAAAATGTTGTGTTTTGTGACATCTAATGAAATTCATACAGAATAATGAAAAGAAAGGCAATGAAATCAACAATGTTTTCATTACTATAAAGTGAATATAATGCACTAGTTGAAGGTGCATTTCATTCATGGAAATCTATGAACGGTCTTAATTGACCTACTGGCATTTCCATTCAGAACATTCCATTCATACTATAAAGTGAATATTGAAGTAGTTGAAGACGCATTTCATTCATGGAAACCTGTAAAATGTCTTAATTGACCTAATGACATTTCCATTCAGAACATTCCACTCATAATCTCAGTTCCTTTAATTATTTTTCACTTAAAATTGAATTGTTTCTTTTCCAATTCCATCACAGTCAAAGGGAATTTAGTTTAAAACTAACTCAAATTGAACTCTGTTGGTATATAGGAATGAGTGCTCAAAAATTATAGTGGAGAAAGATAAGTACATCACAAATGATAAAATTCATAATATAATAATGTCATTAGATGTTGAAAGATACTGATGATGTCACATTCCATGTTGTGGTGGCTTGATTCAGGTGTCCCCCTAAACATATGTGTTCTGAATGCTTGATCCCCAGATGATTAAAATTTTGGAAGTGGAACCTTGTTGGAAGTGTGTTTTATGGGTGGGCTTCCCTTTACCAGTGTCCACCTGATGTTGGCCAGGAGGTGATATCCAGCCTCTGCTCATGACATCATTTTCCCTATCATCATGGTGTCCCCCCTTGAGTCTGTAAGCCAAAATAAACCAATTTTCCTACAAACTACTTCTGGTTGGATGCTTGTTACAGCAAGGAGAAACTGACTGCATCATGTGTCATAGAAATATTTACCCTGGCTTCCTTCTTCAACAATAGTTCATTTGCTAGTTCGGTGATGAATTTCATTTGAATGAACCCTAACCGTATTCAATATCCTGCCAAACCTCAAAAATGAAGAGTAAACTAAACTTCCTTTCAAGTCTCAAACAATATAGAGTTAATAGCATACATACTTAATTTGAAATAAAAGTCAGATTCAATCTTCTTATTAATTTTTAGTTTTGAACTTTTTCTTAACTACTATTAATTCTGGCTAGAATTCTTGTAAACATTATCCTAATAAAAACATATGTTTTGCTTCAGAATTAGAAAGTTTCATTAAGTCAGAACTATTTGATAATGTTTAACCTATTAATAAGTTAGTTTAGAAAAAGGCCATATGATTCATTTGTAAAATGAGGTACATAAATACCAAAGCTAGCTTCTTAAAATGATCTTTAAAAAGAAAACAACACACATATGATTCAGGGAGCTTAAAAGAGACTTGCTTTAATTCTTAAAAAGAGCAATCTCTTTATCCAGAGATAATCACTATTCACATATAGTTAACGATAAGAAAAATTAAATTACATTCACTTTGAATCACATCAATCGGGGGGTTGTTGCTATTTCTCAATTCTACTGTAGAAAAATAAATTTCTCTTGAGTCTTTTTTTTTCTGCAAAGGGCAAGTTTTGCAAGTGTTTTAGCTACAGGTTCTTTGCTACTTTTCAATTGTCGGTAAGAAAACATGCTTGGATACTCGTGCCAACTCACAGGGTTCTACCTGTTCTGCTCACAGCATTAGACCTTTCCAAAGCTGAAGCTCTCTTGTTCCCTAAATCCACATATGGATTCTCCTACAATAAACTCAGCATTCTTTACTTTCTGTTATACTCTCATATATGTATCTGATCAGAATAAAGTTGGGCTAATTTAATCACTCCAGAAATGCCATACTGCCCTGAACAACACTTGCCTACATAACTCCAATGGGCTGGTGACATTTGTGGACTGAATCTATGGAAATTCTGTAACTATTTTTAACTGGGAAATGGATATAAGTACAGTGGTCGAGAATTATCCTGGGTCAGAACTTTGAGGATAAAGCAGAATTTTTTTTTCATTTTCTATTTCTATACTTGGGCCCTGTATTACTTTCTCATTTTTGTGACAAAATACCAAACCAAAAGCAACTTAAGGAAAGAAAGGGTTCATTTCAGCCTACAGTTCCATGGCATTAATTTCTGTCATTGCAGGGTAGGAAAGGCAGGGTCTTATCTCATTGTAGCCAGAGTTAGGAAGCAGAGGGTGAAAAAGAACATGAAGATACAGGCTATAAAACCTCAAGGTCCACTGCAGCGACCCACTTCATCTGGCTAGGCTTTGACTCCTAAAGGTTCCACAACTTTCACAGAGAGCAATGCCAGATGGGAAAAAGTGTTCAAAGACATGAGCCTATGGGAAACATTTTACATTCAAAACATAACAGGCTCTAATCCTAGATATGGATCGTGCAGTGAATCTCTCATTCTGGAATTTGAGGTGGAGATCATCTGGGAAGACAAAATATGAAACTACTTAGGATTTGGATATGAAATGCTCTCAACATACTTATGTTTTGAATGTTTGGTACCAAGGGAGTGATGCCTTTGAGAGATGAGTCTTAGCTGAAGGAAGGTTGCTGAAGTTATGCTTTTTTAAAATATATATTTATTGTCCAAATGAGTTACATTATTTAGTGGGCAAATAATGAGTTGTTATCCCCAATTCCCCAATTAACCCTCTCCCCATCCCCCATCAGCTGGATATCCTCCTCCGTGGGCTGTCTGTATTAGTCCTTGTGGCAAGGAATACTGGATATCCTAGTACTCAGCTTTGTCTTCCTGGCCCAAGTGTGTTGTTACTGAAGGGTGCCACGCCTCTGGACAATCTCCCCCACCACGGCTCTCACAATCTTTCCGCCCCCTCTTCCACTCAGTTCCCTGAGTCGTGGTGGGTGAGTATTAAGGCTGCTTTAATGTTGTGAGCTTAGGGGGTCTTTGTGTCGAAAATCCTTGGTTTCTGTCTCATTGGCCTATCCTGTATAGATTAAATGGCTGTGGCTATGGGTCCCTTGTTCATTTGTCATTGTCTGCTGGGTTCCCTATGGATCATCCACAATATGCTTTTGAAGGCTCTACTAGGCTCTCTCTCTCTCTTTCTCTCTCTCTCTTTCCCTCTCCATCTCCTTCCCTCTCTCCCTTCTTCCATTACATGAATAGCTTTTCAATATCACATGCCACTACCCACCATCTTTTGTCCTCTAGAGCCTGAGGCCAAGTGATCATGGTCTGAACTTTAAGAAACAGGTTATAAAGTATTTTTAGTATCAGCTATAATAAATATATCTAAATATAAGGTTTCAGTGATGACACAGTTTATGGCCTGTCCCAGACAGAGCCAAACCCACCTCCCCTATTATTATATTCTTTTAATAAAGTTTGTTATTATTGTGTTGTGGGTATTAGAGATTAGAGACAGAGGAGTGTGTCCTCCAAGACCAGAATAGAGCATTAGTTAAAACTGTCAGTGGATCAGTTATTCCTTGTGGGGTGGAAATCTCATAAGATCCATCCAAAGCAAATATAAGACTTGAGACCCAGAGTAAAGACTGTGGAAGGACTTGTCATAAGCATGAGTAGATGGACCGGATAGAACATCCCAAAGATAACACAGGGAGCATTAACCTTCCTAGGCAGTCTGATAAGTATATAGAAATAACACTAATCACCTTCTATTTGTAATTCCTAGTTTTACTAATTACTTTATGTATTGATTGATTTTGCTAGATAAAACCCAGGGCCTTGAGAATGCTAGGTAATTGTTACATCAGTGAGGTACATTGAGCCTAAAACCCTTTAGAGTCCTAGGGAATGAAACTATGGGAGATGCACATATAAATATGCCAGAATATCTACTTCCAGTCTTGTATTCTGTTTTTGCTTTTAGCCTAATAGGCTAACATAAATTACTGACATGAATTGTCATTAAATATGTATTGGCCATATGTATGAATGAATAACAATCACATTTGACAGATGTCACATAGGTGAATAAGTAATGTGAATACATATGAATATGTGGCTGTCATAAATATATTTTATTTCAATTTTGTGACAGCTTAATCTTTTTCCCTTATCAAGGATGTAGATTTTCTAGTAATTTACCTATGAAAATACTTGTACATAAATATTTTGTACATGTGTGATAGTTTTCTTTCTGCCAACAGGAAGATTTCCAAATCTGTAAGTAAGACAGGAAATATAAGGAACAGAAATGAAATGTAAGCTCTCAATAAATTAATAATAAAAGTGATTGAGGGAACTTTGCTTTCTCAAACCATGGGGTAGTCTCTTAGGGTAGATTCTTACTTCTTTATTTTCTATCTGCTGCATTATCCTGAATTCCTCGACAAAACCATGTATCTTGAATGCATGTGATTCTGGATTCTGCTCAACTGTTGTAATTTATGTGTGTGATTTAATCCTCCCAGTACCAACTGAAACTACACATTAAGAACATTGTTCTTCTCCTTCCACCCAAAAAGAATAGTTCCTATATCATTTAGTCAAATGTGGTTACTAAAATAAGCAGTTGGTATGCCAATCACACTGCCATTGTATATGGGTCTACCATAAACCCAATCATGTGTGGATACCAAGAGATGAGGTCTTTTTGTTTATTTGTTTTGTTTTTGAGGTAAGGTCTCCCTCTAGCCCAAGCTCACCTGGAATTCACTATGTAGTTTGAGAGTGACCTTGAACTTATGCTGATCCTCTTACCTCTGCCTCCAAAAAGCCTGGGATTAAAGGCATGTACCACTATGCCTGATGAGACAATGTTTTGTACTTTATATGGTGTAGCAAATACCTTCTTGTTGCTGGGGGAAAATACTCAACCAGAAGCAGCTAATGGAAGGGGAGGGTATAATTTAGTTGTGAAAGGAAGCTTCAATATGGAAGAAGCATAGCAGGAGCAGAGATCTCGCCCCACATATCCTCTTCAGCAGGCAGGAAGGAGAGAGAGCAGCCTGGCCCTGGTAAAATAGGCTGGACTGTATAATCCCAAAGCCAACCCCCATTCACACACCTCTTCAAATAAAGGCTTTTCCTTGGAAAGGTTCCAACAACTGGGTACTAAATATAAGGATTAATCGCAAATGCATGAAGCTATGGGGGACATTTTTCACTCAAATGGCCACATCCTGTCCCTGATCCCCTGACTCCCATAGACTCACAGCCATTTTATGATGCAAAATGCATTCAGTCCATTTTTATAAATCCCCATTGTCTACCAATCCCAATACTGTTCAGAGAAACAAAGTCTCATTTGAGACTCAAGACAGTCTCTTAAAACAAGTTACAGAGGAGGCGGAGCAAGATGGTGGCCGAGTAACAACTTCGCCAGGACTCTCCTAAAGGTTTGACCCCCCTCAACTGCTATCCAGGCTTTGGACACCGGCCGAACCCGAGTTCGAACTCTCCATCCCTCGCTGCTCCCCTGTGGAGCAGAGGGCCGAGCCCTCCCGCCCCGGCTGGCTCCCGCCGCCATTATCCCCCGGG